>ML110274.1:0-24080 GCA_003697995.1 Taxidea taxus jeffersonii | reverse complement strand
AAAAAAAAAAAAATTAGCAGAAGAGAAATTTAAAAAAATTAACTTTGCAAGACTAAAGATTCATGGGGAGAAAGCCATGAATTCCATGCTTTGCTTTCTCCTCCTCTGGAACTCTGCTGTTCTCCTTGGTAAGTGAACTTGTTCTTGGCTGGATTTCTTGTTGATCTTCTGGGGGAGGGGCCTGTTGTAATGATTTTCAAGTGTCTCTACCCCAGGCGGAATTGCACTACCCTTACCAGGGGCCAGGCCAAGTAATCCTCTCGGGTTCGCTTTCGGGAGCTTTTGTTCCCTGAAAGCTTTCCGTAGAGTTCCGTAGAGTTCCGGAGGACCGGAATGAAAATTGCGGCCTCCCAATCTCTGGCATGGAGGAGCAAAGAGCTCAGGGCTCCAGTCTTCAGTGCACCTTCAGAGAAACGTGCTTAATCACTCCCGTCTCCCTGGCCTCCAGCTGTGCTTGGAGAAAATCGTGCACAATCTCTCCCATCTCACTGGCCTCTGGCTGTGCTCCAAGGTCACCCAGCCTGTGACCAAGCATCTCTGTCTCTGGCACAGTGCCCCACCTGGAGTCTCTGAACCCCGCAGATCCCTGGGCTCTCCCAGGTCGGAGTCTCCCCGGATCTTGTGGGGACCCCACACACAGAGCACCGGCCTGTGTCATGGATTTTGGTTCAAGGTAACCCCGAGTTGAGAGCTCATTCCTCAGCTCTGTCTCCACAGCCGGCTTCCCCGCTCTAATACCTGTGAGCTCTGGGAGACTCAGACACCCTCGATCCTTCTGTGACCCCGTGGGACCTGAGGCCACGCTGTCCCCACGAGGTCTTCACCCCAGTTTAGTCTCTGGAGCGATGTCCCTCTGTGGAGCAGACTTTTAAAAGTCTTGATTTTGTGCTCCTTTGCTCCGCCCCTTGCCGGGAGCCAGCCCCTCCCCCGTGGTCTATCTTCCTGTCACATTGGATTCACTTCTTTGCTGGTCCTACCTTTCAGAAAGTGGTCAATTTTCTGTTTCTAGAATTGTTGCTCTTCTTCTATTCAATCTGCTTTTGGATTTGTAGGTATTTGGAATGGTTTGATAAGCTATCTAGCTAATCTCCTGCTGCCCGGTGTCTCAGCTTGCTACTTTTCTGCCATCTTGACTCCTCCCTCCCCATTTCCAGTGGTTTATTTTTGCTTTTGTTTTCCTTACCTCAGGAGACATATCTAGAAAAATATTACTAAGGCTGATGTCTAAGACATTACTGCCTATTTTGTTTTTAAAGTAGTTTTATTTTCTCAGTCTCATATTTAGGTTTTTAAACCATTTTGAATTTATTTTTGTGAAAGGCATTAGAAGGTGGTCCACTTTAATTCTTCTGCTTTTAGCTATCCAGTTTTCCCAGCACCATTTATTACAAGAGACTGTCTTTTTCTCATTGTATATTCTTGCCCTTGTATTGTAGATTGACCACACAAGATTGTATTTATTTCTGGATTCTCTATTCTGTTCCATTGATCTATGTGTCTATTTTTGTGCTAGTGCCATAATTTCTTGATAGCTTTGTGTCTTGAAGTTGATATCTTGTGATACCTCCAGCTTTGTTTTCCTTTCTAAAGATTGCTGTGGCTATCCAGGGTCTTTTGTGGTTCCATATAAATTTTAGTATTATTCTATTTCTGTGACATATAGTATTGACATTTTTGATAGGGAATATAATTGCTGTTATTCTTTAAGGTCTATCTGTATAGATTTAGATTTTGTTGCTTGTTAGAGTGAGCATTTTCTTTGTCTTTGGCCTTTTCCTTCTATCTATGCTAATTTTGTCCTATACATGATGATAGCACAGTGTTGTTTACTACCAGCCACTGGCAGGCCTTGGAACTCTTTTCCTTTAGATTTAGTTTCATACAGTTGAGAGGAGAGGGTACTATCACTGATAGCCTTTGAAAATACTGCATCACGAATTTCAGTTCTTGTGAAACATGTGTTCTGATTTGCTTTTACCAAAGGTATCGTGGGTGCAAATGCCAGTTTGGAGGATCCACTTTTCTTCCATTAGGTGCACACCATGTCCTGGGAAATGATGGCAAAGATACATCTGGATTTTGAAGTCTTATTTGCTACTCCCACATGAAGTCTTTCCAGCTCTATGAGGCCAAAGAACTTCTTTAAGCTGTTCTTCCAGTTGAGTAATGACCTCATTAACCAGATCAGCTCAGATTGTGTTGATGGAAGGTCAAAACCAAGCTGGTTTTCTTATTTTAATCCTTCCCACATTATTTTTCAAACAAAAACATTTTAAGGGGTTTAATATGTTTTAGTAACAGTTTTGACTTATCAGATGTAATCAGGGATTCATACACTGACAAACTCTAGAGTTGACTATGATTATACACCATAACTAAAACAGTCAGCCATCTCATAATTATGAAATTTTTAAGTTTATGTGATAATGACAAAGTTATCTTGGTTTCCTTTAGTTATATGAAGATTTTATCATCAGGAATTACAATATTGGTCAAGTAGAGATTTAGTTATTCAGTCTTTAAAAAAAGATTGAATCCTCATTGTGTTAAATTGGGTTACACTAAATAGACAGGAACCATCAGACCTTTAACAGTAATCATTTATTGACTATGATCTCTCATTCTCTAAAATCCTTGGTAAAAAGACCAGATATTTCTCCTGCACTGGGTCCAATTAGAGATGTCTTATTCTTATTCACAACTCAAACTTAAGATGTTGTCTTTTAAATGGATATTCTACAATTCCCCTCCCCTTACACACTGTCTATGCTAGTGATATGACTAATAATAGTGATAAATAGTATAAGCTCAAAAACAGATACTTCCTCTGTTGCAAGTGGACTTGACCCTTGTTGAGGGTGGGAGTATGGTCTTATCTCTTGATATTTAGTAGATACTTCATAAATATTAGTTAAAGAAGTTAAGAAAAACGGCTCTGTACACATCCACTTTGAATTCCTATAACATACTATGCAAAGTGATCATGATGAATCAAAACAACTATCACGTTTTCAGTTGTGCATACACCATTCTCTTAAGTCAGTCAGTAGCATGTGGGTGGGATTGACTTCTGGACTGGTGGAGAGTGAACCAAATGTTGAACTTAGTGAACTCAGTCTCCCACAAAAATAAGGAAAAATAGCAAAACAACAATAACGAGCATTTCAGAGCCCTGAAAATTAGCCAAAGACATAGAACAAACTTTCATGGATATATTTAAGAGAAAATATTTGTTTTAGGTAAGATAGGTGGTTCCTTGATATTTTAACCTAAAGATAGTCCCATCTTCTCCCCTTTTTTAGCTTAGCATCATGGTAGTTGCCAGTAACCTTGTAAGCAATGAGGACTGACATCTTTTGGAGTTTTGTTAAATGTTTTTCCCCTCAGAACACAGTAACTACTCCCCCCACCCCAAATTCATGGCTTCCTGGAAAATCTCTTTTTCTAGGGTATTATGACTATTTGATTTCACTTAGAGCTCAGTTTGGTGGAAATGATCCATCCCCAAGATGTCACTGAAAATAATAGCAATCTGTTAACAACATCACAGTTGTATAAGGCTGTGGTTTTAGTAGCTACAAATGAGATCTTGAGTGGAAAATCAAGAAAAGATAATAAACTATGACCTACTGGGATTTATCCCAACAATGCAAGGCTGGTTTAATATAAAATCAACATATAAATAGAAAAAAGGACAGAAACTACATGGTCATGTCAATATATGGGGGGAAAAAGCATTTGATAAAATAAAACATTCTTTTATAAAACACTGAGTAAAGTAGGTATGGAAGGTAAGTTCCTTAGTCTAATAACAGATGTCTTCAATAAACCCCCAATTAACATCATACTTTTTGTTGAAAGCCTGAATGTTTCCCCACTAGGATCAGGAACAAGGTAAGGGTATTTGCTCCCACCACTTCTAATCAGTATTGTATCACAGGTTCTAACCAGAGAAATTTGGCAACAAAGGAAATAAAAGTCATCCAGATTGGAAAGGAAGAAACAAAATTATTTATATTTGCAAATAACATAATATTGTATGTTATAGAAATATGCTCTTAGGAACTCCTAGGGAACCCACTTTCTAACAAGCTACAATCAAAAAGACAAAAAAAAAATGGTAAGTTTGGGAAGCATGTAGAGAAATTGGGACTCTATTGCTGTTGGAAATGCAAAGTGGTATAGCTCTGTTGGAAATGATCCTGTCAGCCCTTGAAAATTTTAAACATAGAGTTATTCTATGTCTCAGCAATTCTACTCCTATGTACATTCTCAGGACAAATGAAAACCTATATCTATGCAAAAACTTGTACAAACATGTCCATAGCAGTATTATTTATAGTCATTAAAAAGTGGAATTATCCCAATTGTCTATGAACTGGTGAATGGATAAAGAAAATCAAGTATGCTACAAAATGGATAAACTTTGAAAACAGTTTGAGTAAAAGAAGTCTGTTATAGAAAACCAGATATTATATGATTACATGTCTGTGAAATGCCCAGAGTAGGCAAAGTCCTTGTTTTAAAGTTGATTTTGTCTGATAAAAGTGTTGTCTGTCCAACTTTTATTGATTATTTTACTTCTAATTACATGGATTATCTTCCCTTTCAGTACGTGTCTTTAGTTCTGAAGTGAATCTCATAGTTTTGTTTTTTTTAATCTATTAAGTCATCCCTTGTCTTTTGATTGGAGCATTGAGACCATTTACATTTAAACAGTTGTTGGTAGGTATGCAATGATCACCATTTTGTTAATTGTTTTTTATTTTATTTTATTTCTTTTCAGTGTTCCAGAACTTATTGTTTATGCACCACACCCAGTGCTCCATGCAATACGTGCCCTCCATAATATCCACCACCAGGCTCACCCAACCTCCCACTCCCCTCCCTTCCAAAAGCCTCAGTTTGTTTCTCAGAGTCCACAGTGTCTAATGGTTTGTCTCTCCCCTCCGATTTCCCCCCACTTCCTTCTCTTCTCCATCTCCCAGTGTCCTCTGTGTTATTCATTATGCTCCACAAATAAGTGAAACCATATGATAATTGATTCTCTCTGCTTGACTTATTTCACCCAGTATAATCTCCTCCAGTCCCATCTATGTTGATATAAAAGTTGGGTATTCATCCTTTCTGATGGAGGTATAATACTCCATAGTGTATATGGACCACATCTTCCTTATCCACTCATCTGCTGAAGGGCATCTTGGTTCTTGCCACAGTTTGGTGACTGTGGCCATTGCTGCTGTGAACATTGGGGTACAGATGGCCCTTCTTTTCACTACATCTGTATCTTTGTGGTAAAAACCCAGTAGTGCAATTGCAGGGTCATAGGGTAGCTCTATTTTTAACTTTTTGAGGAATCTCCACACTGTTTTCCAAAGTGGCTGCACAAACTTGTATTCCCATCAGTGTAAGAGGGTTCCCCTTTCTCCATATCCTCTCCATCACTTGTTGCTTACTGTCTTGTTAATTTTGGCCATTCTAACTGGTGTAAGGTGATATCTCAAAGGTCTTTCTTCTTCTCCTGGGACCCACCCCCCACCCCATAATGCAAATGTGGGTCCACTTGATGTTGTTCCAGACATCTCTTAACGTGTCCTCATTTAATTTTTTTTCTTTATAGCTTGAGCACTTTCTATACCCTGTCTTCCAGATCACTGATTTCTTTCTTCTATACCTTCTAACCTGCTGTTGATTCTCTCTAGCTTATTTTTTATATCAGTAATTGTATTGTTCATCTCTGATGGTTCACCTCTTTGTTGAAATTCTCACTGAGTTCATCTATTCTTAAATCCATTGAGCATCTTTATGACCATTGCTTTGAGCTCTTTACCAAGTGGATTGCACATCTCTTTTTTATTTAGTTCTTTTTCTGTAGTTTTGTCTTATTTACTTATTTATTTTTTGTTGGAGCTTATTCTTGTTTCCTCATTTTTTAAAGAACTTTTTGTGTGTACTTTTATCAAGTAGGCAGAAGAGCTGCTTCTCCTAGACTTGAAGGAATGATGTTGTGTAGTAATATCCTCCATGTAGACTGCATGTACTTGGCAGCTTTGGCTGGCTGGCTGGAGCTGTAGGGGGGGTGCAGGCTGGGGGTTCTAAGGTACTTTGTACTGGGGCTACCCTGGTAGGATGGATGGAAGTAAAGGCATGGGCCATGGGATTCTAGGGTTCCCCACACAGAGGGTACTTTGGTAGATCAGCTGAAGCTTAATGAGGTGTAGACTGGGGGTCTTGGGGCATTCACAGGGGGCACCCTGGCAAGATGCCTGGAGATGAAGCTGATGCTAGCCAGGGGGCACTCTGGTGGGGAGGCTGGAGGTTAAGTAGGGACTGGTTGGGTTATCCCGGTGTGATCCATGTAGGGGTTCCCCGGTGGGACAGAGCCGAAGGAGGAGCAGATCAGGTAGTCCCGTGACACTTGCTACAAGGGTACCCTGATGAGTCACCTATAGCTGAAGTGGGTTTGGCTCTTTGTGTCCTGGGGTGTTTTATCCATGTGCCACCTTGGCAAGATGACTGGACCTGTAGTGAGTACTGTCAGGGGGTGTCCAGGTGTGTGCTACACTGGGTCTGCCTTTATGGGACAACTTAAGCTCCTGGGTGCACATAGCAGTGCTGCCTTGGAGAGTTGGCTAGGGCTGGTGTAGCCTAGGAGCCTGTGGTTTGCTGAGGTAGCAGGGTGGTTAGGGCACCCAGACCTTGCTTCCATTTGCATTATCAGGTGGAGTGGGGGTAATAGATGATGGTGTTTGCCTGCCTCTCTGACCCCACATTTCCCTCACCCATTGGTAGATGCTCTGGATCTTTCCCTTTATATTCTAGTTGCCCTTTCAAATTTTGTTGTTGTGGGATGCCTGGGTGGCTCAGATGGTTAAGCGGCTGCCTTCGGCTCAGGTCATGATCCCAGTGTCCTGGGATCGAGTCCCACATTGGGCTCCTTGCTCAGCTGTGAGCCTGCTTCTCCCTCTGCCTCTGCCTGCCATTCTGTCTGCCTGTGCTCGCTTCCGCTCTCTCTCTGGCAAATAAAGAAATAAAATCTTTAAAAAATAATAAATTTTGTTGTTGTTTTGTTTTTTTTTAAAGATTTTATTTATTTATTTGACAGACAGATTACAAGTAGGCAGAGAGACAGGCAGGGCGGGGTTGGGGGGAAGCAGGCTCCCTGCTGAGCAGAGAGCCCGATGTGGGGCCCAATCCCAGGACCCTGGGATCATGACCTGAGCCACGGGCAGAGGCTTTAACCCACTGAGCCACCCAGGTGCCCCTTGTTTTGTTTTTTAAATGTGCTCCAGGACAGGTGAATCTGCTCAGAGTCCCTTAGAACCATCCCCCCTCACTGCAGTTCCCAAAACTGGGAGTGGGGTTCCTGTGGTTACCATATCTCTTGCTCTCTTGCCATTCTCTTTGTGGTCCCTTTGACCTTTGTGGCATAGAAGCTGTTCAGTTAGCCCTCAGTTCTTCTTCAGGAGGGAATTGCTATATATGTAGTTATAGTTTCAGTGTGTCCATGGAGGAGGGAAGTTCAGGGTCTTCCTACCTTGTCATCTTACACACTCTCTAAGTTCTTATTTTTCTTAGCTTTGTGCTACTATTATATTATGCTGATCACTGTAGTTTTATTATGTCTTGATATCACTAAAGCAAGTTATATAATTTTTAAATTTTAACTATTATGTTTGGCATTTTGGGAAGTACTTTGGACTTCTTATCTCAAATTTGCTAGTCATATTTTTAGTCTTTTGATATTCATATGTTTCATAATTTTAAAGAACATACAAGTTATAATTCATAATCAATTTTTGATAATTACAATGTTAGATGACTTTTGGGTCTGATTCTGCTGTTGTTTCTGTTGGCTTTCACTCATGGTACCTTGTTTCCTTGCATGTTGTATGATTTTTGACTTTAATCTCCTGTTTCTGTGGAAATCTTTTGAGGTTTGTTTCAAGGGTGGGTACCATTTTTCTCATTTCTCTACTTTGTGATAACTTTTAATTAAAGTAGTATGATTCAGGCTGGAAAATCATGGGGAGACCACTTTCAGGTAAAAAATACTCAGTACCAGATTTCTTTTAGGTTTTCCTTATATTTCCTGGTGGAGCAGTTAATTTCTACTCAGTATTGAATAATGGCTCTGGTACAGCTTTTGGGGATGTGTCAGTCTATTAAATTTTATGTTTGGGCTTTGTCTCTAGTCCTTTGATTTCCAAAAGATGTTGAAAATCCAAGTTTACGTAGTTTCACTTTCACCCTCAGGGCAAAAACCTCAAGAACTTTTGTAAAGGAAAACTTTAAAACTATTTTAATCTGTGTGTGTGTGTGTGTGTGTTTTCTGGTCAAGTGAGTCAAGTTATCTGGTCTGCTTTGCTGCATGAAACAGAACCCCCCTGCCTCCTCAATATACAGATTTACCAACATTATTGTGAAATTAGCTTTTTAAAACAAGTTTTTACTTAAATTCCAGTTAGTTAACAAACAGTGACATATTAATTTCAGGTGTGCAATTTAGTGATTGAACACTTCCATATAACACCTAGTGTTCATCACAAGTGAATTCCTTAATCCCCATCCTCTATTCAACCCATTCCCCCTGCTCACCACTCTCCCAGTAACCATCAGTTTGTTTTCTATAGTTAAGAGTCTGTTTCTTGGTTTGCTTTTCTCTTTTTTCCCCTATGATTTTTTATTTTTATTTTTTTGAATTCCACATATGAGTGAAATCATATGGTATTTGTCTTTCTCTAACTGACTTATTTCATTTAGCTCTCTAGCTCCATCCATGTCATTGTAAATGGCACGATTTTATTCTTTTTTATGGCTTAGTAATATTTCACTGTAAATGTATATACCACTTCTTTATCCATTCATCAGCTGAGGGGCATTTGGGGTCATTCCATAATTTTGCTATTGTTGATAATGCTATAAACATCAAAATGCATGTATTCCTTCAGATTAGTGTTTTCGTATTCTTTGGGTAAAAGCCTAGCAGTATAATTGCTGGGTTGTAGGGTAGCTCTATTTTCAACTTTTTGAGGAACCTCCATGTTTTTCAGAATGGCTGCATCATTTGCATTCCCACCAAGAGTGTAAGAGGGTCTCCTTTCACATCCTTGCCTATACCTGTTGTATCTTGTGTTATTAATTTTAGCCATTCTGACTGGTGTGAGGTGATATCTCACTCTAGTTTTGATTTGGTTTTCCCTGATGATGAGTGATGTTGAGCATCTTTTCATGTGTCTGTTGGCCGTCTATCTGTCTGCTTTGGAGAAATGTCTATTCCTGTCTTCTGCCCATTTTTTAACTAGATTATTTGCTTTTTGGGTGTTCAGTTTGAGAAGTTCTTTATAGATTTTGGATACTAACCCTTTATCAGATAAATCATTTGCAAATGTCTTTTCCTATTCCACAGGGTGCCTTTTAGTTTTGTTGATTGTTTCCTTTGCTGTGCAGAAGCTTTTATCTCTATTAAGTCCCAGTAGTTTGTTTTTGCTTTTATTTCCCTTGCCTCAGGAGACATATCTAGTAAGAAGCAGCTATGGCTGATGTCAAAGAGGTTACTGCCTATGTTCTCCTCTAGGATTTTAATGGTTTCTTAGCTCACATTTAGGTCTCTAATCTGTTTAGAACTTATTTTTGTGTATGGTATAAGAAAGTAGTCCCATTTCATTCTTCTGCATGTTGCTGTGCAGTTTTCCCAACACCATTCGTTGAAGAGACTGTCTCTTTTCCATCGGATATTCTTTCCTGCTTGGTCAGAGATTAATTGACCATATAGTTGTGGGTCAACCTCTTATAATAGTAACTAATAATAGTAGCTTATTACTTTATAAACATGACTTTCCTTCCTTCCTTCTTTCCTTTCTTCTTCTTCTTCTTTTTTTTAATAAGATCTGGCTTACAAACTCGGTATTCAATATTATACTTTCAGACATTACAGGTAATGTGGAGCAAATGTCTCAGGAACTTGAATGTGATATAATTAAGAAAAATACAATTGTTTAAAGTGAGGCTTGTGATCAGTACCATTAGTTAAAGTACGTGTAGAAGTAATTATAAAACTTGATTCCTGCAATAAAAACTGCCCATTTGTGGGGTGCCTGGGTGGCTCAGTGTGTTGAGTGTCCAACTCTTGACTTTGGATCAGGTCGTGATCTCAGGGTCCTGGGATCAGAGTCCTGCCCTGCGGGAGTCTGCTAAAGATTCTCCCCCCTCCACACACCTTCCCCTGCTCACCCCCAGTGCGTGCTCACATGTGGACACACTCGCTCTTTCTCAAGTAAATAAATCTTTAAAAAAAAACCAAACCCTGCCCATTTATAAGAAGTCATTCTTTCTGTAGATCAGAAAGTAGTTTATAAACTATGGCTAGGTCCCAAAAGGAATATTACAGTCTTGAGGCAGCAGGAGTTTGCATTTTAAAAAAATGGTGCCTGCATCAAGTTGTTAATCTGATTTGAAAAATTTACATATCTTTTCCCTGAATCCTGAATATTCATGACTTTTCCTAGACCTAGATGAAGGGAATGCTCTGAGAAACTTACTGTAGCATATATTCAGGCCCCTTGGATTTTCAAAGCTTCTTTATCTCTTTGCTCCAGGATATAATAAAAGCATATCAGGAAGAGGTTAATGCCAAACTCTACAATATGTCTCAAAGCAGTAATTTGATACATTAAGTTGTAATTAACAATAGTTAGTATAAGTATTTAAGAGAGTACTGCTGTTATTGTTTGGGTACTTCAAAAAAATTTTTTTTGAAGAAAATATGTATGAACACAAAAACAGTAATAAGAATTTTAAAATGAATTTATTCACTAATAGATTAACATATTAATGTTTTTAATAATACTTGCTGCCTTTTTATACCCCTGTGTAATCTTTAGATGATGTAATTAAAGGGTAGACAGTTATGTATTTCACATTGTGACACAGTATAATTTCTAATTACCATGTGACTCTTTCTGTACTGTGAATGGAACTTTATCACTTAAAAGAGTCTCATTTGCACCACCAGAAGATGTCATGTGTCATTTCAGGGGTCAACTAGACTTTAAACAACCACATTGCCTTAAAATGGAAATGATTAGGATTAATCCCATAAATCTCTGTAAAATAAATTACTAGCTCCCTCTCTCAAACACAAATGACAAAACAAAACAATGCTAAATGGCTCATGCAAGGAATAAAAATAATTTTGCAATGCAGTATATTTTGCATGCATACTATGCTTCCTAGTGTCTCTGTTGCAGAATCAGGAAAAAGAAAACTCACTAAATCTTTTACTTTTTTTAAACAATAAGCTGGTTGCTAGGATTTTGATTGAGTAGTGATGTGATTCAAAGTGACCATAGGGGAGGAGAAATGGCTTGCTTTTCCCATCTAGTTTTCTATCCCAACTGGCAGTGTTGAATGCCAGATGCATCTAGGAAAGGATTAAAATTCCATCAGTGTACCCACTTGTCCAATCCTATACAACAGTAATGGCTGGATTATGTAATGGTAATAATAAAAATAAAAAACAAGCTAGTAATCTCTTTGTGAAACCTGAGGCTGAGAATCAGTGCTCTTCTCAGTAATGAATGCTTTGAGCCCATAGCAGTTGAGGGCAAACCCAGTGCATGTGGTTACCACATCCTCTTCTTCACCACCTCCTATTTTAATATCTAAGGATTTTACCCTTATGATTTTATCTTCTTTAACCTCTCAAATAACTTGTACTGAAGGACTGTTCAGTACTTCTGGGATTCTTGTGAAGGCTTTGTAATGCCCAGTGGTTGTAGTAAGGCCCTCATGTTAATTACTATGCCTTGCATTAGAAAGAAAGTTCTTTTTATTGGCTTTAAATTTAGTATCATCTCTATTCTTCTCAATGTAGAGACAACCAGGAAAAATATTAAAAAATTCCTTGCCCAGCATTTTGAGGTGAACTTTTTCATGTCACCAAAGATTGAATGTTGTGATTAAACAATCATTAGTTGTTTTCTAATAAATCATTTATTGTCTTATTTTCTCAAAAATAATACATTTCTCTATCAAGCATATCTCTTGCTACATCACAAATGACTCAAAACTTAGTAGTTTCAAACAATGATGATTCTGTAGGTTGACAATCTAGGCTAGGCTGAGTTGGTGGTGGTTCTTCTCTGGGCCCTGTATTTCATACTGTGCACAGCTGGTCTGGCTCATGAGTCTAAATTCAGCTCTTGTGGCAGCTGGGACTAGCTGGTTTCCTCAGCTTGGTTGGCTGGGATGACTAGGGCTCTCTCCATGTGATGTTGTTCTTCAGCAGCTAGCCCAGACTTGTTCCCATGGTGACCAGCATGCAAGCATGAAACAGCAGGAAAGAAAGCAGAAGCTCACCATCTCTTGAGGCTGAAGAGACCCCAACACAACAAAATGGTATAAAGATTATTTAAAACCAAAGAAATCTGAGGTACAGCATATATATAAAAAGAAGTTTATCCTAAGCCTGCCTTATCTGATTAAATACAGAATTTTCTGAGGATGCAACTGCCATAAATCATCTCTCCGAGGGAGTTTCCAGCCAGGAAGGAGACTGACCGTTAGTGCTGGAATGAGAAATCACAAAACCAAAAATTATCAGAAGTTTCCACATCTTCCATTTGGTTTCCCTAGAAGCCCTCTTTCTCCCACCTTCCCCTATTAAGCTGGTATATAAACATTTACTCCTAGCTATTAGGTAATACATTCCTTATCAAGTGATCCAACATGCATGTGAATTAAATTTTTCTTGTTAATATGTATATTGTCAATTTATTCACAGGTCCCCAAACACCTTAAATTGGTAGAGAAAGTTTTCCTGCCAACTAGGCAGGATTAGGGCTATGTTTTAAGTGGGAAATGAGGGAAACTGATGTAGAAATTTCCCTTCTGTGGTACTGGGTGGTTTGGTTGGTTAAGCTTCTGCCTTTGGCTCGGGTCATGATCACAGGGTCCTGGGATTGAAACCCACATTGCTCTGGTCTACCTTGCTCAGCTGAGAGCCTGCTTCTCCCTCTCCTTCTGTTGCTCCTCTGCTTGTGAGCACACGCTGTCTGTCAAATAAATAAATAAAAATCTTTAAAAATTTCTCTCTTGCTTTGATTTCTATTTCACATGTAAATGAGCCCTCACATAAAATGTAAAATTTTATGTAATATATTTATATGTAGTCAGATTCAAAGGTGATAGAATGTGCATAATCTAAATTTAGAAAATGTCACTGTCCAAACATCAAACCATAATAGGACCCTTATGACTGATAATGTACCCCCTAAAAATATATATATTTTTAATGTGGCTGACCTCAATATCTTACATGAGAAGTTCATGCATGCAACAATTCTTTGGAATCCTCACATCAAAAGGGTACCTCCAGCTTAAAAAACAATAATGTGCATATTCCAGTGCAGTGTTATGTTGGGATTGAACCTCATTGTCTCTGGGCTTGGGGACAATGAATACAGCTGGGTATAAAAATTGGGTCCTTTATTGAGAAAAGAATAATCATAAATCTGCATTCAGAACAATGAACCCTCTAGTCCTCTGACCCCTTTGAACCCTAAAGAATGGTCTCCAAGTTTACTGTCCCAGAAAGGAGACTGAGGAGTCTTCCCTGCGGGAAGTCCTGATCTCAAGAAAAATACATTGATATTAAAGTTTGGAAATCCTCTAACAAAATAGCCTAGTTACTCTGCCTCACAAGATTCACCCTATAAGAAATATATCTATCATCCAGCCCTGTCTGAATAGTGAGGTTTTCTTGTTCTTTTCTTTTCTTTTTCTTTTTAAAGAGAGGGATAGAGTGGGGGCGGGGGGAAGGAAAGGGAAAAAGAGAATCTTAGGCAGGCTCCATGCCTAGATGGAACCCAACATAGGGCTCGATCTCATATCCCTGAGATCTTGACCTGAGCTGAAATCAAGAGGTTGGTACTAAACAAACTGAGCCATCTAGGCATCTTGAGCTTTCCATTCTCAAATATCAATGGAGACTAGAATCAGGAGACATTTGAGATACACCTCTCATGGATGTGAGGGCAATCTGGCTGCGACATCTGTCACCCCATTGACTGCCAGGGTTGATTCAGCTGATCTGGCTGGCTAGGCGGGTGTCCCCTTCCTTACCACTCCTGGTGCATCCCTCCTGAAGCTGCATGCTCTGGTCAAAGAGGATGACCTTCCCCGGTAGAGGAAAGGGCCATTCTTGGGTATATGAGTAGCTGCACTCCCCAGCTAGAATCTCCAAACAAGCCCTCGAGATTCACCTCTCACGTAAAGCAGAGACTAAAATAGCCAAGAAAGGAATAGAGACCTTGAAAACAGAAAAAGACTTAAAAGACAAAACTAGTGTTATAGTTGGGAGGGGAACAAAGTATCACTAAATGAGAGAAAAAAAGAGTTTTAGAAATGCAAAGAAATATCTGAGAAATTTCAAAATATGATGGTAGATAGTTACAAAATTAAGATTTAAATATAACACTGAGAAAACCTCCAATAAAGAGAATATGAAGGCAGAGTATTCAGAAATAATAGTGAAAAGATACGAATACAAAAGAATGTTGCAAGGTAGTAGTCTTTGAATAACAAGAGTTACAGAAAGAGAACAGAAAAAATAAGAGATTTTCAAGAAATTTTGCTTGAATTTTCAAGCAATTCAAGAAAGTTTCCCAGATAATAAAGTCATGAATTTACAGATTGGAAGGGCTGACAAGAGTGATCCAAAGTACAAATTCTGAAACACTTATATGAGGGCACGTAATCATGAAATATGAAGGCACCAGGAATAAGGGGACTATTCTAAAAGCTTGTAAAGAGAAATTAAAAAGTATAAACAAAGGATTAAGAATCAAAATGGGGGAATACAAATTTTGGCAACAAAACCAGAAGCTAGAAGACAACGAAAAAACAACTTTAAACTCTAAAGAAATAATTATTTCCAATAGATTTCTATAACAAATAAAACAAGCTATCAAATTTGAGCACAGAATATGAACATTTTCAATTATTGAGAGGCTTTCAACAATTTATCTTCTCTGAATTTCTTGGAAAACTATTGGAGAATATATTCTCAAAAAAGTTGTATATCAGTACTGATAAAAACAGAATATATATGAAACCAGGAATCCAACTCAAGTTCAAGGCAAAGGGAGTTTCTAGAATAATGAATGACAATGGTATACAGAAACCTAAGAGCTCCAGGAAGAATGTATTCTAAGAAAAATTTCCTGATAGATGTTCATTCTTTTTCTTTCCTGCCTTCTTTCTTTCTTTCTTAGAGAGGAAAGGGGAGAAGAAGATGGAGAGGATCTCAAGCAGACTCCTTGTTGAGCTCAAACACTAGCACCCTGAGATGACAACCTGAGCTGAAACTTAGAGTCGAATGCTCACTTAGTCACTTAGGCACCCCTGCTAGATGTTCTGATGTATCTGACCACAATAAAGATGCTGTAGAATTCTGTCCTGGAATTTACATGGAAAACAATAATGACTTCATAGAAATCTAATCAAATAATTTGAAAAATCCAAGAAATAGGAATAAAAACATGTTATCTAATAGAGACATTATAAGTAGAAATACATATATCAGACCAAACATCTAAAACTGTTATAAGTAATGACTTTTGTGGAATGAGTCTTAAGAGTAGAATTCTACAATTGCTTTACTTTTGAACTATACACAATTGGTAACCTTAAAAAAGGAATATTAATGTACATAACATTTAGGTGTACTTCCTGAAAGTTATCTTGGGGAAAAGTCAGAGGTAGACATGAAAGTATACCCACAGTCATGGTCATTATAGCATTACTTATTATAGGAGAAAACAATAATCAAAATATCAAGAAATAGGACACAGTTCAATTTATTCTAGTATATAGTATTGGATACACATACTAAATGTGAAGCTGTATGTAAATTTTGTTATTAAAAATGTTTCATAATGTATTAAGTAAAGATGCTATGGACATGATTCTATCTTTTTATAAATAAGAGAAAGACAGAAAAATGTGGTAGGATCTTAATGCGCAATGACATTAACCATCATTAACTATGAATAGAAGGAGTACAGACTTTTTTTTTCTTTTCTCAAACAATTTTGTTTTCTTTTTCCTCCTATTAGAAATATGGTGATGGATTGGCAAATAGAAGTATTTTACAGCTCTTGTTGTCAAGAGATGAAGTCTGTTTCCTTACCCCTTGAATCCAAGCTGGTCTGTGACTTGCTTTCACCAAGAGAATGTGGTGTAGAAATCAAAGCAGGAGGGAAATTTCTGTATCATTTTCCCACTCTTTCCACTTAAAACAAGAGCAGTTATTCTACCAATGCATTTATAACTGTATTGCTATTATCAGATTCTCATTTGGTTGAGCTCATTATAAGTGTGAGTTCTGATTTGAATATGGATGGGACATTTACTTTGAAACAATATGTTTAAGTAATCTAGATGAATTTGGACCAAAGCTAGCAGTCTAACTGGGACACTGCAGAGGTACATGCATTGAGCTACACTGGCTAGGCCATGGGCATAGACTCATCCATTTTCTAAGGGGATAGTGGCCTGAGGCAGGGTGAAGGAGAAGTTGGATTTCCATTCCCTTTTATTTAGCTTGTTTGTTAGGATCTACTGTGTTTGTTTTTTGTTTTTTTTCCATTTTATTTTATTTCTTTTCAGTGTTCCAAAATTCATTGTTTATGCACCACACCCAGTACTCCATGCAATACATGCCCTCCATAATACCCACCACCAGGCTCACTCGTCCCCCCGTCCCCCCACTCCAAAATCTTCAGTTTGTCTCTCAGAGTTTTGATCGATGTTAAGAATTTGGTACTATTCCAAATTTAAGTCTGTGGATTTTTATTTATTTTTATCTGTTTCTGTAATGAGAGTTGAGTGCCAGTTTTGTGAGAAGTTTGCTTTACTGCAGGTGCACTCTTGGGGAGCATTAATAACAGGATATAACTGTGGTTGAATAATGCTTTACATAATAGAATGAGCAGGATAACACTGGGTCCAATGTTCTTGACCAATTCATCCCAGTTTGGAAATGTGGGCTGTTTGTAGTCAGCAATTCTGGTTGGCTGGGACATGTCAGGAGAGGTGTTATGAAACAAAGATTTTAATCGAAGCTATATTGGAATAATATGTGTAAATACAATTAAGTACATGAAACTTTCAGCATTGTTTGGTTGGTACTATATACAATGTGTTTGGACTGTACCATTATGCTGTTTTTCATGTTTTTGTTGTCTGGTTTTCATTCAGTCATAAACTATCTTAATTCTAAAGGACCAGTACAGTATGAAAAGGTGTCAATCATTTATCAAAGATGAAATTCACAGTGTACCTCTTTCAAAGGATGCCTTTCTAAGAAGGGACAAAATTCCCACCTAAGCAACTTGTAGAGGAGCTTTGCCAGTTTTTTGTTGTCAGTATTATTGTGTTGACTTCATGATGAAAACAGGGTCTGTCTACTAGGTTATGGACTATATGGGAACCTTCTCTAGAGTGGCAATTAATGACAATGTGAGTTGTTAAGAAAAAGACTTGGTGTGGTCTGATTCAGGAATGAGACTTTATATGTACCGCTTATTTGGACTCACTGTCTAGGTTAGTTTTGGGGACTTTGGTGGGTGTGACTCTTTGCAAAGGCAGATTTTGTCTGTAAATGATAAGACTAAGCAGTATTTGCAAAATCTTGACTATATACAGACTTATTATCAAATAACTGGAATGGAAGGTTTTTCAGTTAGATATAACAAACATCTTGGGTCTGCTCTCTTTTATAAATACAATTTAATTTTCCAATTTGATGTGGCCTTTTTATCATTAAATTTGTGTGAATCAAAGTTTTAGACCAACATACTGGAAATTTTGGACAGTTTTTTCATTAAAATCCACTTTTCCCCTCTCAACTGTTCTTGGAATGTGAGGATGGTATAGATCATACAGGAATTTTTGTATATTAAAGAACTGGCTCATTTGTCTTCTAATCTGGGGGACGGTTCAGAATAATAGAAATAGAAACAGGAGATCATTTTGTCACTGCAATAAAATCAACTGTTCTGTGAGATTGGGCATCTGTAAATCCAGAAATTAAATATACCATCACTAAATAATCATCATATCTATTTCCCTTGGAATATGAAATTAGGCCTATTTGTAAATTTAGGAAAGATCTCACCTACTTAGACTTGTCATAGTTTGTCTTATTGTTTATTTTATTTTACTTTTTTAAAAAGATTTTTATTTATTTATTTGACAGACAGAGATCACAAGTAGGCAGAGAGGCAGGCAGAGAGAGAGGAGGAAGCAGGCTTCCCACTGAGCAGAGAGCCCGACATGGGGCTCAATCCCAGGACCCTGTGATCATGACCTGAGCCGAAGGCAGAGGCTTTAACCCACTGAGCCACCCAGGCGCCCCTTACTGTTTATTTCTATACCATGAGCTTGACAGATCATGCTTATGAAATGATAGTGTTTAGCAATTTTCATGAAATTGGGGGCAAGTCTGTATTTCTTACCTTATTTATTATCTCCTTTGCCTATCTGAGACATACAGTACATGAACAAGATGTAGAAAAATTACCCGAGGAGAAACCAGGCTATCATTTGGGGTTTCCTGTGGATTATTAACATGTAAAAAATAAATTGGTGGATTCTAGGGTGGGCCTCATGAAGAAACCCCCAGAAGAGCACTAAGACCATTAAGGGAAATGTTATATCTTTCTTTGTCAGGAAACTGGGGTATCAGAAAACTGCTGGTTTAATTTCTGGTTCCGGAATCAAACCAGTTTGATTTCATTCCAGAAATCAGAAAGTGATAGACAAACTGCTGGCTAGAGGAAAACCTTCCTTAGTTACAATCTAGGAATGAGCCACTACCATTTTAATCAGGAAAACTCCTATGCTGTCTTTCTGCCCACTTACCATAAAAGTAGATGTGATCGGTAGAATGTAATTCACATCTACAACCCAAGCCTCAAGTATATATTTAAATGTAGTCTTAAGTTTTCTGTCCTTTGCTATATAGAAGGTTGGCATACATGCTGAACAAGCCAGGCTATTGAATTGACACCTTTTTTTAATTTTAGGATTTTAATTTTAATTCTTAAATTTTGAACTATTAGACTGAATTAATTACTAACAATAAAAACAAAGGAATTAGTTACTTAAAAACTTACATAAAAAATTAAAGTAAAAAAATAAACTTGATGGATTTCTAGTACTGGCCATGGTAAAGAAACGAGTGTTAAACCTAGCCCTACCATCATTACAATTATAAAATTGGACAAAGTATATGAAATAACTGTTTTCAGATACTGATCAACAAAGAGTGCAGGACTTTGACCCCTGAGGGAATATAATCGCATAAGATGAGACCAACTTTGGCCTTGCACTTTCTAGACTGTGGCATAGGGCAGTACAGTCCAAACAGAGGTCAGTAGTCTGAATAAGCTAAAGAGACAAAAATCAGAGTCAGGGCACTAAGGCATTGGGAAGGATGGGGAGGGTGCTACTTAGTAAAGGAACTGGAAATCTGCATTGAATACCTTTTGGTCTTTATGAAAGAAATCATACTAATAAAAATAATAACAAATTTAGGGATAAATTTAATTAAAGATGTACAGGACTTTTACACTGAAAATGATAAAAAGCTGTTGAGGGAAATTAAAGACCTAAAAAAATGGAAATAAATACCATTATTTGTGGTGTGGAAAATCGATATCAGTATTGTTCAGATGTCAAGTTTCTACAAATTGATCTATAGATTTAATGTCAGTCAGATTGTCAATATATATTGACAATATCAGTCAAAATCTGAGCATTTTTTTGCTGAAATTGACAAGTAAACTCTAAGATTTATTTGGAAATGCATAAAACCAAGAATACATAAAACTATTAGAAAAACCTGGGGCACCTGGGTGGCTCAGCAGGTTAAAGCCTCTGCCTTCAGCTCAGGTCCTGATCTCAGGATCCTGGGATCCAGCCCCTCGTTGGGCTCTCTGCTCAGAGGGGAGCCTGCTTCCCTTCCGCTCTCACTGCCTACCTCTCTGCCTACTTGTGATCTCTGTCTGTCAAATGAATAAATAAAATCTTTAAAAAACAAAAAAATCCCCAAAGTTTGGGCATTTTCCACTATCTTATTTTACCTTTGTTATAAAGTTATACTGATCAAAACAGTATTGACATGAAAATTATCAAATAGGTCATTAAAATGAAAGAGTCTGGAATTTATGTTAAAATGACTATTAAAGGTCTGTGGGGAAAAGGACAGATTATTTAACAAATAATGAGGAAACAACTAGATGTCATTATGGAAAAATATAAACCACAGTATTAATCTCATATAAGAGTTAGTGTGATATGAGTCATAAACCTAAACATGAAGTAGAAAAGTATAAAGCTTATAAAATGAAACATAGGAGAATAATGACCTTAGAGATTTCTGGGGAAAAGACTCAGAAAGCACTAATCTTTAAAAATAAAAGTGATAAACTGGATTTTTCTATTATTATTTTTTTAAAGATTTTATTTGAGAGGGAGAGAAGGAAAAAGAGAAAGCATGAGGGGGAAGGTCAGAGGGAGAAGCAGATTCCCTGCTGAGCAGGGAGCCCAATGCAGGACTTGATCCTGGGACTCCAGGATCATGATTTGAGCCAAAGGCAGCTGCTTAACCAACTGAGCCACTGAGGCGCCTGACAAACTGGATTTTATAAATATTTAAAAAAGTTTGTTCACCAAAAGTCATCGTTAAGAAAATGAACATAAGCCAAAAGTTAGGGAATGTATCCACGACACATAAATATGGTCAAGAATATATATCACAAATATATAAAATTCCTATAAGGCAATAATTAAAAAATTTACAACATAATTAAAAATGAACACAGAACTTGAACAGACATCTTACAGAGGATGCTGTAAAAATGGCCATAAGTCCATTAAAAATTTCACCATTGTTGGTCATCAGGGAAATTAAGGTTAAAATTACAATGAGATATCAGTAAAAACAGCCATTGGAATGACAAATAGCAACCAAACAACAATATCAAATATTGGTGAATACATGGAGCAACTAGAATTCTTACACAATGCAGGCATAGAATTAAAAAAAAGGCTAGGGATTTAATTTGGCAATATCTTATAAACAAATTCACCTTGTAAAGTAGCAACCATTTTTTGAGTATCTGAAAGAAATGAAAGCATATATTTACAAACGGACTTGTACAAATATGTGTTGAGTATCCAAATTATAAAGAAAGAAGTAAAATTATCTGTATTTACAAGTAACTTGATAGTATAACATGATAGTACCTACTAAAAACTTCACCAAAAACTATTAGAACTAATCAATGAGTACACCAAGTTTGCAAGATACACATTCAATACACACAGAAAATTCTGTTTTTATAGCTTAGCAGTGAATCTGAAAATGAAATAAAGGGAACAATTCCATTCATAATGTCAAAAATAATAAAATGTGGGGCACCTGGGTGGCTCAGTCATTAAGTATCTGCTTTCAGCTCAGGTCATGATCCCAGGATCCTACGAGAGTGCCGTGTTGGGCTCGCTACTTAGCGGGAAGCCTGCTTCTCCCTTTCCCACACCCCCTGCTTGTGTTCCCTCTCTCACTGTCTTTCTCTCTGTCAAATAAATAAATAAAATCTTAAAAAAAAATCTAAATACTTAGAAATAAATTTAACAAAAGAAATGTAAGACTTATACTTCAATAAACTCCCAAATATTCTTGGAAGAAATTAAAGAGGACCCAAATAAATGGAGACATCCCATGATCATGGATTAGAAAACTGAATGTTGCTAATAGGGCAGTGTTTCCCTACAGATACAATGGTGTATGTATCAAATCCCAGCTGCTTTTTTCGCTGGGGGTAGGGGTAGCACATAAATTGACAAGCTGATCCTAATATTCATATGGAAATTCAAAGACCCAGATTAGTCATAACAGTCTTGGGAAAGAAGAACAAAGTGGGCATACTCACATTTCCTGATTTCAAAACTTATTATCGAGCTACAATAATTAAGACAGTATAGAATATGGTCTATAGGACAGTATGACATTTTATGATCCAAGGTAAATAGAGATATAAATCAATGAAATAAACTGAGAGGACAGAGATAAATCCTTACATTAGGGTCAATTAATTTCAACAAAGGTACCAGGATCATTCAATGGGAAAAGAATAATCTTCACAACAAATGATGCTGGAATAGCTGGAAATCCAAATGCAATAGAGTATAGTTGGTCCCCTCATCCTACACATAAAAATTAACTCAAAATGGAACACTGACCTAAATATTAGAGCTTAAACTATAAAACTTGTAGAAGAAAGTCTAGAAGTAAGCATTTGTGACCTTCAGTTAGAAATTGATATTTAGGGGCGCCTGGGTGGCTCAGTGGGTTAAAGCCTCTGCCTTTGGCTCGGGTCATGATCTCATGGTCCTGGGATAGAGCCCCACATCAGGCTCTCTGCTCAGCAGGGAGCCTGCTTTCTCCCATCTCTCTGCCTGCCTCTCTGCCTACTTGTCATCTCTGTCAAATAAAAAAAAAAAAAAGAAAGAAACTGATATTTAGTTAGGACACCAAAATCCCAAGCAACAAAAGAAAAATGGATAATTGGACTTTATCAAAATACAAAACTTTTGTACTCAATTGCTACCAGGAAAGTAAAAAGACAACCCAGAGAATATGAGAAGATACTTTCAAATTGTATATCCAATAAGGCACTTTTATACAGAATATATAAAGAACAGTTTTACTTTTTTCTTACCAATTTTAATGGCTTTTATTTCTTTTTTTCTTATCTAATTGCTGAAGCTAGTACTACCAGTACTAGGGTGAATAAAAGTTGTGAGAATGGACATCCTTGTTTCTGAACTTAGAGGAAGAGTTCTTCATTTTTTTACTATTCAGTATGAGGTTAGCTGTGAGATTTTCATATATGGCCCTTATTATTTGAAGTGCATTTCCTGGGGGAGGAGTCAAGATGGCGGAGAAGTAGCAGGCTGAGACAACATCAGACAGCAGGAGATCAGCTAGATAGCCTATCAAACCATTCTGAACACCTATGAATCCAATAGGAGATCAAAGAGAAGAAAAACAACAATTCTAGAAACAGAAAATCGACCACTTTCTAAAAGGTAGGACCAGCAGAGAAGTGAATCCAACGCGACGGGAAGATAGACCCCAGGGGGAGGGTCCGGCTCCCGGCAAGTGGCAGAGCACAAAATCAGAACTTTTAAAAGTCGGCTCCACGGAGGGACATCGCTCCAGAGGCTAAACTGGGGTGAAGACCTCAAGGGGTGAAGACCTCATGGGGACAACGTGGACTCAGGTCCCGTGGGGTCACAGAAAGATCGGGGGTGTCTGAGTGTCGCAGAGCTCACAGGTATTAGAGCGGGGAAGCCGGCTGCGGAGACAGAGCCGAGGTTTCCTAGTGGTCTGTGACACGGACCGGTGCTCTGTGGCACGGGCTGGTGCTCTGTGCGAGGGGTCCCCACACAGAGTGTTGGGGAGACTCCGACCTGGGAGAGCTCAGGGATCTATGGGGTTCGGAGACTCCAGGTGGGACTCTGCCAGAGACAGAGATGCTTGGTCACAGGCTGGGTGAGCTCGGAGCGCTCCCAGAAGCCAGTGAGATGGGACTGCTTACGCACGATTTTCTCTGAGCGTGGTCTCCGGGCACGCACGGTCTCCGAGTGCAAACGGGGGCTGGGGAGACCAGAGGGATTAAACGCTTTTCTATGAAGGTGCACTGAAGACTGGGGCCCCTAGCTCTCGGCTCCTCTGAACCGGAGATTGGGAGGCCGCCATTGTCATTCCCTTCCTCTGGAACTCTACGGAAAGCGTTCAGGGAACAAAAGCTCCCAAAAGCGAACCTGAGAGGATTACTTAGCCCGGCCCCTGGTAAGGGCGGTGCAATTCCACCTGGGGCAAAGACACTTGAGAATCACTACAACAGGCCCCTCCCCCAGAAGATCAAAGAAATCCAGCCAAGACCAAGTTCACTTAACAAGGAGAACAGCAGATTCTTATCTGGACAAAATGACAAGGCGGAAAA
>RCUC01163221.1:0-77462 GCA_003697995.1 Taxidea taxus jeffersonii | reverse complement strand
AGAGAGAGAGAGAAGTAGTCTCCCCGCTGAGCAAGGAGCCCATGCAGGACTCATGACCTGAGCCAGAGTCAGCAGCTTAACCGACTGAGCCACCCAGGTGTCCCTAGAATATAATTTAATAAATATATAATTTAAAAGATTTATTTATTTATTTGAGGAAGAGAGTACAAGTGGGGGCAGGGACAGAGGGAGAGAGAAAGAATCTCACGTAGACTCCATGCCCAGCGAAGAGCCTGATGCAGGGCTTGATCTCACAACCCTGAGATCATGACCTGAGCTGAAAGGGGCCAGATACAACCAACTGAGCCACCCACGTGCCCTTTATTTATTTTTAAGTTTGTTTATTTGTTTATTTAGGTAATCTCTACATTCAACACGGGGCTCAAACTCACAGCCCTGAGATCAAGAGTTGTTCTTTGGATGGAGCCAGCCAGACACCCCTAATGTGTTTTTATTTGAAGTATCATTGTGATCATACTTTAATATGTGTTTGTCTCCGTTTCACCTGTTTTACTTGATAATTAACCCTACACAGAAGGAAAAAGTCACTGGTTAATTCTCATCTATGGCTTCATCAGAGAAGTCCCTCAGTTTTGAATAACATGGTGGGTGCACCCATGCTGAGGCTGCTGCCATCAGTAGAAATGATTGTTTATTTAACTGGTGGATGCTGCCTTCATCAAGGCACTAGGGATTTAGAAAAATGTGCACTGGACATAGTGAAGAGATACATTATGCTTTTATTCTTTTTTCTGTCCCCCATACTAACTACTCCTGTGAGTCTGACACACCTACCTGGCGTCTCAGAAAAGTAGGATTAAGTAAAGAAAGGTCAAGATGTTAGTCACACACACATGCACGCGCACATAAAAATCTCAATAAACTGGACATTAGTGAGAAAGTTGATACGATGTCTGCATATCTATACCTACAGATAGATATTTCAAAATCAGAGTTTCTGGGTCTCATGAACACAATAACATAGCAACATCTTTATAGCAAAGCAGACTGAACTCCTGTGATAAATAATTCTCAGTCCCACACAGGCAGGAGTCTTTAAGAATGTCTGCTTTAATAACAAGAGAGTTTAATTACAAAGCCAATGAGTTATGGTCGACGCTGCCGGCCTCCCCCATCCCACCTTCCAATATCTGGCACCACGGCTGCATACACAAATACAGTTGTATTTCCCTCTTGTTTTGAAGGGACAGGAAGGTCAAAAACCGTGCAGCTTAACGTCCTCAGATAACACTGCCTAGAGAGGACCTTTGTCTGCAGAGGTTGTAGCTAACAAATAATTTAACCCTGAGGTGTAAGAGATACTTTACGAATCAATTAGTGATATAGAAATGGATTTTCTTCCTAGGGCTGTGACATTTGACAACATGTGTGCCATACCAAGCCATCCACTAGTACCGCCACTTTGTAAAGAAATGGGATTTTAGAGTTAGAGTTGTGGTTTTAGTACCAAGACACCCTTCCCCTCTCACACCTCCTTGGCTAGCTCTCTGATCCAAACCACTGCTGTCTCTTACCTAGATTCTTGCAATAATCTCTTCACAGATTACACTATTTCCAGGCCTTTGCCTCACACAGAGTTCTGAACCCGGGCACAGGGCGAGCCTTTATAAATGCCAGGTCAGGTCGAGACACTGCTGGGCTCTGCACTTCACATGGTCTTTAAAGTGGCCGGTAGGGTCCCACAGGTGTGATAGTCCCCTCCCTGCAACTGCTCTGACCTCACACCCTACTTTTCCATCCATCACCATTTCCCTTTCATTTGGAATACTCAGCTGCACCAGCCTCTTTGCCAGTCTTTGGGTGCACTGGACACATTCCCACCCCAGGGCCTTTGCAGAAACTCTTCCTCAGATACCCATGGACTCATGCTCTCACCACTTTAAGTTTTTATTTAAGTATCTCCCATTCAGAGGCCTACCCTAACTACCTTTCTTAAATCACAAACCAGCCCTCTAGAAGCCCACATACCCCTGATCCTTCTTACCTTGATCTTTTTTTCCCCACCTGGCAGTTATCACCTACTGATGGCCAAGAATGTTAATATCTACCCTATTATAAAACTTTACATAAAAATGTGATTTATTTACATGATTACTTTGTGTTCTTTGTTCTCTAACTAGATTGGAAGACTCACAAGAACAAAGATTTTCACCTCTTTTGTTTCCAATGTCTAAAACATAGTCATAGTCAACAAGTAGGCATTGAATTTCTGAATGAACAAAGGAGAAGATACATTTTCATCAAGGACATGAAGAGTGGAAAGTGCCATGATGAGTCTAGACTTGATCCTGAGGGCAAGGCAAGGGCAAATGATGAAAAAGATGAGTTAAAAGAACCTCCAAAAGGCGAAAAGATTCCTGACATTGGATTTGACAATGATTCCTTCGACAAAGGATAACAAAGGGAAAAAATAGACCACATCAAAATTTAAAACTTTCGTGCATCAAGAGATACTATCAATCGAGTGAAAAGGGAACACAGAGTAGAAATAAATAATTGCAAATCATATCTCTGATAATGGATTGAGATCCAGAATACACAGAGAGCACCTACAACTGAACAACAAAAAAACAAACAATCCAATTTAAAAATGGACAAAGGAATAGACATTTCTCCAAAGAAGATATATATAAGTGGCCAATAAGCCCACGAAAAGACACTCAACATCATTGATCATCTGGGAAATGTAAATCCAAACCAAAATAAGATACTATCTCACACCCATTAAGATAGCTATTATTTTAAAAAAACAAACAAACAAATCAGAAAACAGCAACTGTTGGGACACCTGGCTGGCTCAGTCAATAGAGCATGTGACTCTTGATCCAAGGGTCATGAGTTTGAGCTCTACGTTGAGTGTGGACCCTACTCAATTAAAAAAAAAAAAAAAAAAAAAAGAAGGGGTGCCTGGGTGGCTCAGTGGATTAAAGCCTCTGCCTTCGGCTCAGGTCATGATCCCGGGGTCCTGGGATCAAGCCCCACATCGGGCTCTCTGCTCAGCAGGGAGCCGGCTTCCTCCTCTCTCTCTGCCTGTCTCTCTGCCTACTTGTGATCTCTGTCTGTCAAATAAATAAATAAAATCTTTAAAAAAAAAAAAAAGAAAGCAGCAAGTGTTGGCAAGGATGTTGAGAGACTGGAACCTGTCTACGCTGTTGATGGGAATGTAAAATGGTGAAACCACTGTGGAAAACAGTCTGGTTTTTCCTCAGAAAAGTGAAACATAGAATTACCACACGATGCTGCGATTCTACTTCTGGGTATATACCTAAAGGAATTGGCAGGGATTTGAACCGATTTTTATACACTCATGTTCATAACAGCCTTATTCATAAAAGCCAAAGGGTAGAAACAACCAAAATACCCATTGACAGATGTGCGGATAAACAAAATGAAGCATATATATACAATGGGATATTATTCATCCCTAAAAAGGAATGACATTCTGACACATGCCACATGGATGAACCTCGAAGACATTATGTTAAGTGAAATAAGCCAGTCACAAAAGGACAAATACTGTATGAGTCCATGTATATGAAGTACCTATTAGAGTAGTCAAATCCATAGATACAGAAAGTAGAAGGGTGGTTGTCAGGAATTGGGGGGGAGGGAAAAATGGGGAATTCTTGTTTAATGGGTATAGAGTTTCAGTTTATGTAGATGATAAAAGTTCTGGATATGGATGATAGTGATAGGTGCATAACAATGGGCAAGCACTTAATGCCTTTGTAGACTTAAAAATAGTTAAAATGGGGCACCTGGGTGGCTGAGTGGGTTAAAGCCACTGCCTTCAGCTTGGGTCATGATCCCAGGGTCGTGGGATCGAGCCCGGCATCGGGCTCTCTGCTCTGCGGACAGCCTGCTTCCTCCTCTCTCTCTCTCTGCCTCTCTGCCTACTTGTGATCTCTGTCTATCAAGTAAATAAATAAAATCTTTAAAAAAAATAGTTAAAATGGTAAATTCTTTTTAAAATTTTATTTATTTATTTGACAGAGAAAGAGATCACAAGCAGGCAGAAAGGCAGGCAGAGAGAGAGAGAGAGAGGGAGCAGGCTCCCTGCTGAGCAGAGAGCCCGATGCAGGGCTCAATCCCAGGACTCTGAGATCATGACCTGAGCCGAAGGCAGAGGCCCAAACCTCTGAGCCACTCAGGCACCCCTAAAATGGTAAATTTTATGTTACGTATATTTTACCACAACAAAATACAAATATTAATTTTTTTATTCTTTTTATTTCTTACTTTATTTTTTTAAAGGATTTTTTATTTATTTGGGAGAGACAGAGAGAGAGCACATGAAGGGCAGAGGGAGAAGCAGACTCCCGTTGAGCAGGGAGCCTGATGCAGGACTTGATCCTGGGACTCCGGGACCATGACCCGAGTTGAACGCTGACACCCAACCAACTGAACCACCTAGGTGCCCCCAATTAGTTTTGTTTAAAAAAAAAAAAAAAAGAGGGACGCCTGGGTAGCTCAGTTGGTTGAGCAGCTGCCTTTGGCTCAGGTCATGATCCCAGCATCCTGGGATCGAGTCCCACATCGGGCTCCTTGCTTGGCAGGGAGCCTGCTTCTCCTTCTGCCTCTGCCTGCCACTCTGTCTGCCTGTGCTCGCTCTCTCTCTCTCTAACAAATAAATAAAATCTTAAAAATAAATAAATAAAGAACTCCAAGGTGGCTACCAGGGAGCCCCACCCCTTCCCCATATTGTACCAGGTTAGTCTGTGTGACCAGTAGAGTAAAGTAGAAGTGATAGTCCTTCATTTCTGAGATTAGGTTATAAAGGGCTTCAGCTTCCACTGTGATTACTCATCATAGGGCAAGTCAGCCACCATATTGGAAATCATCCTATGGGAAGGCCACAAGGTGAGGAACTAAAGCCTCTTGCTGTTCACCATGTGAGTGAGCTGGAAACAGATTCTTTGGGCCCAGTAAGCCTTCAGGGAAAACTGCCCAGCCAACTGCTTGACTGCAGTCACCTGACGCCTGGGGCCAGACCCACTCAACTAACATCCTCCCACTCAGCAAAGCTGCTGTCGGATACCTATCCGACACCTATGTTGGATATGGGACTATGGGAGGTCATAAATGGCTACCATCTTCAGTTGCTAAATTTGGGGGCAATTTGTTACACAGCAATAGGTAACAAATGAAAGATTTAAGAGGAAGCAAGACAGCCAATTTAGAGGCTACTGCCTTCCCTATTCTAGTCATAAAGGGGGAACAATCTGGACTAGGGCAGAGGCAGTGCAGGGAAGAGGAAAAAGTCCTTCAGCAGAACTCCAGGAGGCAGGTAACAACAGGACTTGTTATCTGATTGGGTGCAGACAGGGATGGGGAGTGGGGATCCAGCAGGATGCCCAGATTTCTGACATGATTGCCTGGAGTGACAGTGAAGTCTCGGGATGTAGACTCACACTGACCCCTGCTGATTCACTGGCCCCACCACCAAGCTTCGAGCTCTCCTCCCCACTGCACCCTGCAGCTCAAGGTTGCCTCCCCTTGCGTGAGTTTGTCATTCTCTCCTCTCTGCCCCAATGCATATTTACCTACTTCCAGTGTTTTGCAATTAATGTATTTTATTTTTTACTTCTATCACTTCTATTTTATTTTTAACCCCTGAGATAAAAATTTGTCTTTTCCATCTCCTATCCCTTGACCCTAACATACGGTAAGTGCTCAATAGATGTTCCATGGGAAAATGAGGGAACAAAGTAACAGCTCCACTCCACCCACCAACAAACTGATTGGGCCACACTGTCCAAAGACAATTTCCTTGTGCCAGCACTTTATCATCCTCCATCCAGAACACCCTTCCCAAGATAACTCAGCATTCCTTCCTATTCCTGATGTGGATTCTGGACATGGATTCGCCCAGGATTCCAGCAGCCCAGAATGATCTGCTCTAGCAATGGACCAAGGCAGCCTTCTGGACAGACAGACACGAGGAACAGAGCCTGAGGAAAGATCTGCTGGTGAGAAAGAGAGTGTATCTGATCATCCTGATCATCAGAAACCTACATTCCAACCAAAAAGTTATTTTTTTTTCCTGTCCCCCTTTTTAGGTTTAAAATGATAAACCCCATTGCCTAAAGTCCAAGTCCTGTAAGATGTAAGGCTTATAATTCTTTACCTCTTGCGTTAGGTCTACTTCTCTTTTTTAATTAATTAATTAATTTTTTAAATTTTTATTTAAACATATAATGTAATCCCACCACCCTCTCCCAACACCCCTCCTCCCTACCCCCCTCAGTTTGTTTTATGGCATTAAGAGTCTCTTTTGGTTTGTCTCCCTCCTGATCCCATCTTGTTTCATTTATTCTTTTCCTACCCCCTTAACCCCCACCCCCGTTGCATCTCCACTTCCTCATATCAGGGAGATCATATGATAGTTGTCTTTCTCCGATTGACTTATTTCGCTAAGCATAATACCCTCTAGTTCCAACCATGTCATCGCCAATGGCAAGATTTCATTTCTTTTGATGGCTGCATAGTATTCCATTGTATATATATATACCACATCTTCTTCATCCACTCATCTATTGATGGACATCTAGGTTCTTTCCATAACTTGGCTATTGTGGACATTGCTGCTATAAACATTCGGGTGCACGTGCCCCTTCGGATCACTACGTTTGTATCTTTAGGGAGGTCTACTTCTCTTGAACAAATAATTCATGCACTCAGCAATGTGTTTTGAGTGCCTACGATGTGCTGGAGACCTACTAGTGGAGGGAAACCTAAAGAGCTGCTCTGCTTCCTTCTCCGGAAGTTTCCAAGACTATACAGAGATAGGACTATGTCACAAGGTCATTTCAAGCAGGGAGAGGAGCATACAAAGTGTTCAATTTGTAATATAATCCCAGTTTTGCCCATACACAATATGTATGTATCCAAGTGTGTCTGTATTTGTGTAGACACATGCGTTTAATTGCATTTCTGCAATTAAACTTTTAATTACTACATACATGTTATGGACTCATGGTTCGTGCTCTCCCAAGTCCGGATGTTAAAGTCCCAAATCCCCAGGGTGACAGTGTTTGGAGTGAGGCCGTTGGGAGGTTGAAGTCATGGGGTGAAGCACTCACCATGGAATTAATGGCTTTATTAAAAGAGGCCAGAATCCCACTTTTCTTCCCCGTGGGAGGACCCCGTAAGAAGGCCACCATCTGCAAACCAGGCAGAGTCTCACCAGACACTGAATCTGCCAACAGCTGGATCCGGGACTTCTCAGCCTCCAGAGCTGTAGGGATACATTTGCTATCTGCCAGTCGACGGTATTTTGTTGTGGCCCCTGAGTGACCAAGACAACAGACAACAACGGACATCTGAAAACATTAATATTTTCTTTACAGCAGCTCCAAATAGCAGCCTTTTCTCCTGAAAAATGACTGTGTACCTCTCCTTTCTATACTAGAATGCTCCTTACATACTCAATTGTTCAAAATTCAGATTTAAACTCTTACTTAGGTTGAGACTCTGCTGCTAAGGGCATTTTCCACCTCTTCGTAAGCTCACTGGACTAGGGCCAGCACTCCCTCCGAATGACCTAGGTGAAGAGGCTAGAGAGCAAACTAACCTATCGATCCTTCTAAACCTACTTCTGGAATTTGGGTCTGGAGACATTCCAGGTTTCTTTTTGACTCTGGCGCCTCTTACCCCCTAAAGCTAGCGGAAGGTAGGAGTCGTCACTGGGCTTGCTGGTGCTGATATTACCACCTTATATCTTTGAACACAGTCTCAGAAGCTCATACAACAGGTAACCTAGGTCCGCATAGCCTAGACATGAAATCGCCCCTCCTTTGTCCAGCCATCCTCTTCCAGGCTGACATCAGGCTCCCTCACCCCACCAGTGCTGCAGACACCCCCTTATTGCTCTGTGCACCATGGGACTCTGGGCCACTCAACCTGCTATAGAACTTCAGAGAAGAACCCCACAGATTTCCTCACATCCCTGATGCCGCCATATCCTTTACCAGACTGGTTCCCTCACTCCCTCCCTGCCTTCTGTCGTCGTTGTTGTTATTATTATTATTATTATTATTTTACCAGTAAAATGAGTTTATTCAGGAAGTTCCTTGCCTTTTTTTTAAGATTTTATTTATTTAAGATTTATTTATTTATTTGCTAGAGAGAGAGAGCACAAGCAAAGGGAGAAGCAGGCAGAGGGAGAAGCAAGGCTCAGCAGGGAGCCCAATGTGGGACTTGATCCCAGGACCCAGGGATCATGACCTGAGCTGAAGGCAGATGCTTAACCGACTGAACCACCCGGGTGCTCCAGCTCCCTGCCTTCTCCTCCACTTCTTCCACTCAGTTTAGGGATTCTTCATAGTACCAGCCAAAAAGGTTCTCCTGATGCTTTGTAACCTTTTTTAATTTGTTTATTTTTTTTTTAAGATTTTATTTATTTGACAGAGAGAGAGAAAGCACAAGCAGGGAGAGCTGCAGAGGGAGAGGGAGAAGCAGGCTCCCTGCTGAGCAAAGAGCCCGATGTGGGGCTCAATCCCAGGACCCTGGGATCATGACCTGAGCTGAGGGCAGACACTTAACCAACTGAGCCATCCAGGCGCCCCTCTTTATTTATTTTTAGATGCCCGCTTTGTTTTTTTTTTTTTTTAAGTAAACTTTAACTCCAGTGTGGGACTCAAATTCACAACCCCGAGATCAAGAGTCACATGCTTTACTGACTGAGCCAGCCAAGTGCCCTTGTAACCTTTGAAAGCAGAATGCCTGGCTTTTGTTTGCAGGCCTCTCAGGTCGATGCCCTCAGGTCGGGAAGACAAACAGAGCTCTACCTGGAGCCTGTAGGGTGCTGATGGTCTTCCTCAGGGCCCCTTTTGTATTTGGATGAACTTAAATCCTTCGTGGACCTCACTGGAGACTGTGGGGCTGCCCCACTACATGGCCTCTGTGAGTTCTGTGGTAAGGAAGGTCCAGGGTCTCTCTGATACAGAGAGGTAGCCAGGCTAATGTACCACAGAGTCGGTATGAGCCCTGGGGCTTCCTAGCTGGCTTCTCTACCCCTGGCTTCTCAGGACCGCCAACCCCAACATCCCAACCCCATCCAGGGTTCCTCTCCTCTGTCAACACTTGATTGATACCGAATAGAGTTACTGCCCAATTTGATTTTCTTTAAGTTTATTTATTTATTATTTAAGTTTAATTGTTTATTATTATTTATTTTAAGTAATCTTCACACCCAACATGGGGCTCCAACTCACCACACCAAGATTAAGAGTTACCTGCTCTCCTGACTGAGCCAACCAGACGCCTCCAGTGTGATCTCTTTTGAAAAGAAAAAGGAAAGGATTTCTCGTTCCTAAACATGTTTCTTTTGTATGCAACCCACATGGGCAGCACCCCCTCGCCCCACCCCAGCAACAGTAACAGCAGCAAAAGCAATGGCTGGGCCATCATCACCTGTTACTAGAGTTTCGGGCTGAGACAAATTATTGTTATTACCAGATTATAAACCCTAAAAAAATCCCATAATGGAAATGCTAACAGCTCATTAACTATAATGAGTGCCATTGCATAGGACGCATTCCGGCAGAGGGATGGCAACTGTGCTAGCTGGCCTTTCAGCAGCCTGGAGCGCTCAGGCGCAGGATGCTGGACACCAGGCAGGAGGGTCCCTTGCGTCGGGACCAACAGCCCTGCGGTTGTGAGTGACTCCTCCCGGTTCCCAGAGGAGGGAAGCCCCGTTTACGTACAGGACCTGACTCGGATACCTAGAGAGCATCTGCAGGATGGTTGACAAAGAGGGGAAGTCGGCCACCGGCATCAGCAGACGTGAGATCATTAGGCTCAGACATGGGACGCAGGCAGGGCCCGTTACCACAAACAAGCTGTTTGCTCACAGCTTGGATCTATTTCTGGAAACTGTTTACCTAAATGAAATTACTTATCCACTGGGGCATGGTTCAAAGCTCAGAAGATAAGTGCAGGCAGCTGTTAAAAAGATGCAAGCCTGGGAAAACAAGGGGAAAAGAACAAAGTTAGATTAATCCTAGGAAAAAAGACCCAATGCCGTAAAAATCACATGGCATTCTCTGAGACCATCCATTAATTTGAATTCCAAAAGTTCAAAGCCACTATTTAAGGGAACTAATTAATAGCTAATATTCTCCCCAGAGTGATCTCCTGGAAGGTCTGCGAGAGCCAGTGCGCTGAGGGGTGGACTGCTCTGTCTCCCGCTGGTCCAGACAGGTAACACCAGGCTGAGTCCCTGAAGCCCAAGTCTGGGAGTTCCCATGCCTCGAATATTAGTGACACTTAGTAGGTCTTACTCAGAGCCCTGCAGAACTTCAGCTACTATTTCCCTGGGCCTTTGTCTCCCTGAGGTCACCTTTGAATCACGCTCTGTGGAAAAGCGGACCCTGAGGTCCAAGATTAGAATCTAATCCTGTTCTGTCACAATTGTTCTCATCAGCTACTCCAGGGGAAAGTTCTTCGCTGACTTTTTAACCTTAGGTGCCGAGTGCTGCGTTTACCTTATGCCTCAGTTTCTGGCACATCATCATCACTGGTCCATACCTGTCCCCTCTCTTTAATATTCGTAAATTGCCTTTTGATCTCCCTGCTCGCCCCCATCCTCCTCTCCTCCAGCCCACAGGCAGAAAGCCTAAGCTACTTAATGTTTATTTTGTTTGCTTAGATATTGGGATATTGCCGTTTGGATACATACTTTTCTTTTTGCTCCTAATCCTCTTACCCAGATTTTCTTTTATTCCTGTTTCAGTCTGGTCCTTGTCCATTTTCATTGTTTGCACATTTCAAGTGATCTCAGAGATAGGGTCTTTGTGTTCTAATTTTTTCGCTTTTTCTATCACAGGACATTTTTTCTAGTCTTTGATATTCTTTTTTTTCTTATCTCCCTGCACCCCCAACAGGTGATCACTGCGAACAGCATGGGCAGTGTCTATCCCCACACATTTCTCCAGGGTCATTCAAACCCCGAGACTAGTGAACACACACACTCATGGGTGTGTATGTGTGTGTCTGAGAGACAGAGAGATCTATTTTAATGAGATAGATGCAAAACCCATCACTCTCTAGTTTGCTTTTCTCTTTTAAAAATATGTTGGGGTCATCCTTCCAGGTTTGTTCTTTTAATAGTTGCATAATATTTCAAGGTACAGGTGTTCAATGATTCATTCAACCACTCCTTACCAAAGGGCATTTCGGTTGTGCTCAATTTTTTACGCCGATAAACAAAGCTGCAAGGATTATTTGTGCTGTGCTTGAATCTATCCATACGGGTGCTTCTGTTTCTACTGGGTCGATTCCTAGGAATGTGCATGTATTTTTACTTATATAAATGGTATTGAGTTATATACTATGTTCTAGTTCTTACTTTTTTTTTTTACTGTGCTCTGTGTTTTTGAGATCTACCAGTGCTCTTGACTCTAACAGCTGCATTATTCTCTATAGTAACCTCCCATTTCACCTCTGCTATCAGCAGATCGAACATAGCAACAGCACAATATAGAAGTACTTCCAAAACACTACGGAGAAATTAATAGAAAAGAGATAATTCCAGCTTTTTCAAACTCTCAATACATTTGACTTTGGAAAATTGTTACGACCAACCAGGGCACTGAGAGCAAGGGGAGGTGACAAGTGTTCAGCGCGGGGTGGTTCTCATTTGTTAAGAATCTACTATTTATCAGGCACTTTATAAAAGTCCTATTTGGCACTCGACACAAATGTTAAAAGTAATATTTGACCCACTGATTAGATGAGGAAGCTGAGGGATAGAAGAGTCAAGGGCATTCCTCCTACAAAGGTGGGCTAGGATTCAAGACCAGGTCTACCAAGCTCCAGCCGCAGCTCCTCCCACTCCTCCTGGTGAGTTTCAAGCCAGGCTAACTTCTCGCTTTTTTAGACTCATGGTGGCATGGAGGCGGCTTGGGGGAGGCACATAAAGTATCTTAAGACTTTTTTTCACCTGCAGTTTTATCCAAGGATTCAGAGAACACCGAAAATTGACATTTTCCCAGGAGAAATTAATGGTTTTAAAGTAATCTGCCAAGAAACTCTAAAAGTCTAGCACATATACAGAGCTTTTGCAGGCAAATGATAGCGGTAACAGGAACAACATGATTGGGGCTGAATGGATTCAGAAGTCTCCTAGATCTGGCAAGAGACAGGCCTAACTTGCAAAAGAGAAGGAATCAGCGAGTCATGTGAAACAGGGTCAGATCATCAGGACTTTGCAGAGCGTGGAGGAGTATAAAGTGAAGGCTCCCAAACCTGAGCAGATTTCTGCCCTGGGTCCAAGGACTGTCATGGGGTTTCTTGCCTGACACTGAGCTTTCTCTTCCCAAATACAAGGGACTGAATTGGTACCATGCTGTGGTTGATGTCTGTAAAGAACCTAGAACCCATCATAATCCAGTCGGTCAACAGCAGTTACCAGGCATGCTCGACAGGTGATGGGAGGAGCCCAAAAGGAGAGGATGAGATGACTGCAGGAAGAGAAGCAAAGATTTTTGACTGTTTGCCTACTTCTCTATCCCAGGACCTAAAATCAAAACAGAGGCTCTGAGATCACTTAAATCTTTTCAAACGAACTGCAGCCCAGGACCTCATCAGCTCAGGTTGCTGGGTCATGGTCCTAGTGACACGCAGGCCCACAGCCACTGTCAGCAACAGGTGCAGTAGAGTCGGCAGGATGTGCCCGCATGAAGCGTGATGCTGGTAAACACCTGGCAGGTAGGAAAGAGGGGAGCAGGCAAGAGCGCCCTAAGTTTTCTACCTTTGCCAGTGGGGTGATGATGAAGTCAGAAAGGCAGGAAGAACAAAGCTGAAATTTAGAAAATTTAGAGGAATTTTAGAAAATTTTAGAGGAAACTTAGAGGAATCTGGCCCAGTCGGTATAGCATCCGACTCTTGATCTCAGGGTCGTGAGTTTGAGCCCCACACTGTGTGGAGATTACTAAAAAAAATAAAATAAGGACAAAGAAAAGAAAATGAATTCAGGATTGAGCTTAAAGTATCACTGGCCGTTCCACTGGATATCCTGCAGGCACACAGAAGGCCACCCGGGAGAGCCTTCTGGGCCGAGATAGCCCAGGAGAAAAAGGTGTGCGGGTCAGAGACGGGGCTGAAATGCTGGGGAAACCCATCCGAGGGGGGAGCAGCTCTGGCCGCTGGAATGCTATTCCTGTGCCCTCAGCCTGGATCTCCGAAAGTCCAGCTCCCGCGATACTTCGTTTTGGACCATTGGCCAAACCCAGTCTGTGTCAAGTTCTCCATAGGTCCCTCATCGCCGTCGTGGTCACACCGTGTTGTAATGCCGCAATGACCTGTCATCCCGTTGAGTGTGAGGGCAGGGACGTGGTCCGTTATCTCTGTGCAGCCTGGAAAGGGAAAATGTAAATATTGTAAATACTGGCCAAGGGAGCGAATGAAAGAACAAAGGGTTCGTGAAGAAGACAGAGAAGGAAAGGCAATCAGTAGAGACTAGTTTTGTGGAATCCAAAAGGAGTAATTTCCAAGGAGGGGGGAGTAAACCGTATAAAATGCAGCAACAGAATGAAGGGGAAAGAGAAGGGGCACTGGAGTAGGAATCGGGTGGTCTGCAGACTTGAGCAAGGCCGATATGCATGGGGTCCTGTCGATGCGAGATGGCAGCGGGCTCAGCTGCGCTTTGGGGACAGTAGATAGTAATGGCTAAGGACAAGTAGGAGATGATGAGGTGACAGGAAATACTCTGGTATGAGGTACAGGGAAAGCGGTGAAGAATGCAGCTGGAGGCGAGTCATCATTAAAAGAAAGGAATCTTTCCTAGAGGACAAGGAATGATTTGTTTGGAGGGTGGGAAAGCCGATGAGGGAAGAGATAGACTGAGAGAAAACAGGCAATCAATGAGCAAGAACAAATACAACTGGGGGCGGGGGTGCCTCAAGATGTTGGAGAAGGCAGATGGTAACCGGCTTATTGTTCGGCAAAAATTCCCACAGGTAGAGCTTATTTTCCTGCCCCATCCACGTTGGGGCCTGATTTGACCTGTGGAATGTGGAGGCAATGACTATATGCCAGGTCCCAACAGAGGCCTTCAAGGCCTGTTAGGACCTGCTCCCTTTGCACTTCTGCCCTCTGCCAGGAGAACAGTGGGGCCCAGGCAGCAGGCGCCTCGACAGCGGGGGGCCTCAAAGAGAGCAGTGGCGCAGACCCAACCAGACCTGCCGCCCGGAGCCCTGCACGGCCTGCCTGGCCCGGGGCCTTGAAAGAGCTAGGAAGGCTGTTAGCTGCAGGCACTAGAGTTGCCGGTTGTTCGTTACCACAGCAAAAACCAACTGACTGGGGCGCCTGGGTGGCTCAGTGGGTTAAGGCCTCTGTCTTCAGTTCAGGTCATGATCCCAGAGTCCTGGGATCGAGCCCCGCGTCGGGCTCTCTGCTCAGCAGGGAGCCTGCTTCCCTTCCCCTCCTCTCTGCCCGCCTCTCTGCCTGCTTGTGATCTCTCTCTGTCAAATAAATTAATTAATTAAGTCTTTAAAAAAAAAAACAAAAACCAACTGACCGACTATAGAAAGGAGCCGTGTGTCTCAGAAGGGCCCAGGACCACTGCTTTCTCAGCAACGGGAGGCGAAGCAGAGACGGAGGAAGCGATGAGAACAGATATGTTTACAAGTGGGAGGAATGGAAACTTCTCACTCTTTTCCGGAAAGCGGGAGGGGGGCCAGACCGGAAGCCCCAGACCACCACCCACCGTCCCGGGACTGAGCCCAGGCGCACACATGCACCAGAGCACCTGACAAGAGGACGAAAAGTAAAGGATCCCTCTCCAGATGGCTTCAAAAGTGGAGCAGAAGGAAAACGTGGGAGGAAGTTTCCTAAGTTCAAAATTAGGAGCCAGAATGTCAAAGTATTCTTTTTGCCAGTCAGGGACATATCTCTGAAAGTGAGGTCAATGCCGTGGGCCTCCACTGATGACAATGAAGAAGAGGAACTTGGCCATAAATGGCAACGTACCCTTCCTCCTTGCTTGTCACTGTCTCTGCTATGGCTCCAAGCCACCTGAGTTTACCTGCCAGCCTGTCAGCAGTACAGTGACAAAGGGACATGGTCCAGGTCCCCAGGCCTCAAGCGACCGGTAGAACCCATGTCCGACCACTTCCTTACTCTCTCTCTGAACTTTACTGCAAACTTTCAAGACTGGCTGCACAATCTTTCAAGCTGCTGCTACAGTCTTTATACTATCGTAAGTTCCCAGGCAGTCTAGAAACACCAAAAAGAGCTCGATGGCTATAATAGTTAAGAAAAGAGGAAGAAATCAAACATTTCATATGATATCATATGATATCTACAAGTGATACCGCTTTGGTAATAACTATCCAGAGAACTTTTTTTCTTTTTTCTTTGGCAAGATTACTGCAACTTGATGGAAGGGGGAAAAAAAAAGAGAGAGACCCAGAAAACAGATGGGGCGCCTGGGTGGCTCAGTCAGTTAAGCATCTGACTCTTGATTCCAACTCAGGTCATGATCTCAGAATAGTGAGATTGAGCCCCACATTGGGCTTTGTGCTCAATGCAGAGTCTGCTTGAGCTTCTCTCTCTCTCTGTCTCCTTTGCCCCTCTCTCTGCTTCAGCTCTCTGTCTTTCTCTCTCTCTTTCAAATAAATAAAATCTTAAACAAACAAACAAAAACCATAAAGCAGAGCTTGGCCAGAGACCAAGCAGTTTGGTCACTGAGAGCATGAACGCTGGGGCCAACAGACTGGGTTTGAATCCAGGATCTGCCAAACTGTGTAACTTAAACCAAGGTGCTTGATCATACTGTGATTAATAGTAATCCCTATCCCCACACTGTGACATAATAATCCCTCAATGCGTCTATCTCTGCCACTTACCAACTGTGACCTTGGGCAAGTTACATAATTTCTCTGTGTGTCAGTTTTCCCCTCCGTATCATGTGGATAATAATAGTACCCACTTCATAGGGTTGTTATGAGATGTAAGTGAGTTAATACACATAAAACAAAACAGTGCCTGGTATGCAGTAAGTGCCACAAAACTCAAAGCTATGATTTTCCTTATTTTCAATCTATGGACAAGCCAGCTATGCACTTATCAAAAAAATCTCTGTTATTTCCCCAGTGATCTCAACCATTTCAAATGTAATCTCTTAAGATAACAAAGAATTTCAGGCCTCCATACCCCACTAAAATGTAACTCACAGATAAAATAACCAACTTAGACACATAATTTCAGAAAAACATACAGTGTTCCATATCATCATAATGTATCATAAAGGGTTTATAACAAAATAAAATACATTTTAACATTAAAATACTGAGCGGCACAGCTACATTAGAAGACATAATGAGCCAGGTGCTTGCCCCTTCTTAAACTAAGCAAGCCTGGATTTTAAAAGAATATAAAAAGGGGCGCATGGCTGGCTCAGTTGGTAGAGCATGTGACTCTTGATCTCAGGGTTATGAGTTCAAGCCCCATACTGGGCATAGAGCTTACTCAAAATAAAAAAATTAAAATAAAAAAAAAAAAAAAGAGAGAGAGAGAGAGCATAAGAAGCCAATCCATATGAGAAGCATGGGATGGGATAGTAAAGCAACAGAGATATATGACACTAGAATAAAATCTAGTGTTTGGACAAATGGTAACAGACGAAACTTATGTGAGTATGCTGAGAGAAAGACATGGCGCTCCTGGGTGGCTCAGTCATGTGCCGCCATCCGTTCCATCAAGATCCTGGAGCCCTGGGATCGTACCCCTCACTGGTCGCCTGCTCGGCCGAGAGCCTGCTTCTCCCTCTGCCCCTCCCCCTGCTCGTGCTCGCTCTCTCACTCTCTCAAATAAATAAATAAAATCTTAAAAAGAAAGAGAGAAAGAAAGGAAGGAAAGGGAGAAGGAAGGGAGGGAGAGAGACATGATCCTAAGTAGAAGAGAAAAAGCAAGCCCAGGCAAATTTCAGACCATCCACATAGAAATAGTTAATAATGATATTCTCACAAATGAACAGGACCCGGTTTGTAGGTGCAGACCCCAAGTAATCACCTCTGTTATGGCACGGAGCAAGGAAGTGACAAAGTAGCAAGCATGTCTCCTTTCACGAAATCCCACCCCTTATCAAAATTTGCATTCAGTGGCTAGAGCTTAAGAATCTTCCACGTAGAGAGTAGCATCGAAAAAGGAAGATGAATGTGAAAGCCATGGGAAGCTGGTGTGAGAGCTTCCTGGCACAGTATCAGGGAAAGACAGAAAAAAAAAAAAAAAAAAAAGGAAGAAGTAGTTACCTCAATAGTAATAAATAATTTCATTATGAAATTTTCATGATATAGGTTTCTTACCATTGGACAACACCCACCCACACCCCCAAAATGTAATATACAGCATGGCAATAAAATGAAATGTTTTAAGTCAAGTTATTAGTGAAGTCCAGCGCAATCCCTAAAATTCATGTGTCTCCACTAATTTAATCATTTGGTTGTAAGAATGTTTAAAGGAATCACAATTCTCTGTTGCACAGTTGCAGTCAATTGCCTTGCTTATAGAAAAACTTTCTCAACTAAAGAAACTCTAGATTACATTGAACAGGCGGGATGCACACATTATATTATTCAACGACATTAAGAAAATGTCTTTTCACACACAAAAAAATGTCTGTTCACACATCCAACTCTTGACCTCAGCAGAGGTCTTGATCTCAGAGTCCTGAGTTCAAGCCCCACACTGGGTTCAAAAAAGATTCCTTCCCGGGGCACCTGGGTGGCTCAGTGGGTTAAAGCCTCTGCCTTCGGCTCAGGTCATGATCTCAGGGTCCTGGGATCAAAGCCCTCGTGGGCTCTCTGGCTCAGCAGGGAGCTTGCTTCCCTTCTTCTCTCTCTGTCAGCCAAATGAATAAAATCTTAAAAAAAAAAAATAAAAAGATTCCTTCCTGACTTCTGGTGGGTTTATCTGATTCCTATTGCCTCTCAGATTGAGTCTCATTGTCCAAGATCCAGGAAACAATTTTCACAGTTTCTTTTATAATTGGAAATTTCACCACCAAAACCATTCCTGAATTGTTTGTTATTGGTTCAGTAGCCAGGACGACGCAATCAGATTTGTGTAGTACAAAATGAGGAACCACCCAAAAATTATTTATAGAGTCAAATGATAAATAACTTCCCTGCTTACTAAAGTAGGAGGAGCTAAAGTTTCATATTTTTCTGGTGAAACGCAGAGTGATGGGATGGAATTTCATTCAGAGACCAAGAGTGGCAAATGACAGTGGAAAGAAAAATGCTCTCAGCACCAAGACTGCCACTTGGGTACTCCATACCTCTTGGCTCCCTTCAGTACCTCTTGGCTCCCTTCAGTACCTCTTGTCTCTTTCACATCTAACATAGGTGGGCTGGAAACTTCAGGAGAAGAGACACAGATGAAAATTCTCGAGTATTGCCAATTCAAAGTTCATGGAACAAGGCAGGGGTTTTGGGAACTAGAGCCTGATATTATAGAATTCAATGTGCTGAGAACATGTATCCCGCAAAGGGGACTTCCTTTTGCCTTGACTATCCCAAGCTTCCTACAAGCAGACCAACTTCCAGTCATCTTCCCGTTCCCATATTTTCTCAAATATGAAGCCCACAGTATCAGCCAGCTTTCACTCTGTTGTGCTGCAGTAACAAACAATTTCAAAAATTCGAATGGCTTACAACAACAGACTTCTTTTTTAGGGACTCTAATTCACACTTCTATCCAAATCTGTGTCTTCTGAATGGCAATTCTAACTGCCCAAGTGAATGTTGGTTTGCTTAAAAAAAAAAAAAAGGGGGTGCCTGGGTGGCTCAGTGGGTTAAAGCCTCTGCCTTCAGCTCAGGTCATGATCCCAGGGTCCTGGGATCGAGCCCCGCATCGGGCTCTCTGCTCGGTGGGGAGCCTGCTTCCTACCTTCTCTCTCTGCCTGCCTCTCTGCCTACTTGTGATCTGTCAAATAAGTAAATAAAATCTTAAAAAAAAAAAAAGGCTTTTTTTTTTTTCTCATGTTCTGTGAATGTCATCTTCAGTGTTGCTCCATGTACCTTCTTCATTCTGGGAACCTGGTCGAAGAACAGCTGGCTAAGACACTGACCTTAACCTTACCGAACAAACTTCACGAGACGCAGCTGCCATTGCAGGTAATAACTCCCTTGCTTTCTCATGCATTCATCCAGTAACGGTTCATGGAGTACTCCACGCTAAGTCAACCCTTGTGCTAGGGGCTAGGATGTCAAACATGAGGCAGGTACAGTGCCTCCCTCCAAGGAGCTCAGAGTCTAGTGACAGTAACAGATGAATAAATGAATAGTGATGGTGTATGAATAGGTTTTGGTTTGGCTGTGAGCAAGAGAGACAACAAATGGTGACTTAAGACAAGCTGACTTCTTTCTCGTTGGTAGTCCAAGCCTGGTAGGGCAACTCGACTCCATGAAGTCCTCATGACTCAGGCTTCTTCACACTCCCCACTCCCCATGTCTAGGATATAGCCTATATTCTGGGGCTCCAAGGTGGCCCCCTGGGGCTGCAGGAGGCTCTGAGAGCAGCAGGATAAAGGAAGGAACAAAACAAAGGGAGATGTCTTTTTTTTTTTTAATCAGATTTCTGTTTATAATCCATTGGCCGGAGGGTAATTGCACAGCCACAACTTATTGGAGCACAGGGAGGGAAAGGGGCATATCTTTTTGTATATACTTTTATATAAAAGTCAAATTCCGTAGCAAAGCTTTTGTCCCTGCAACAAATATAGTTTTAAGCCTTTGCAAGTTCGACATTTTCTAGCTAAGAGAATTTAAAGCAGAGAATAATGACTGTTACAGACTAGTCAACTTAAAATTACAAATACTAGTATTTTTCATTATACCATGTTGTTTCTCAATCCCTTATTTTAACAAAGTAAATATATGATGGTATATACCATACACATTTAAAACCATAAATTTTTAATGTAATAATGGAATTGGAAACATACTAGTTTCCCAAGAGAGAAGGAAGCTAGCTGTGTTCCAAGTCCAGTTCCTAAATAGATAAATCCAATGAAAGAATGAATGAATGAATTCAAACAACATGTATTATTCATCTCCTCTTTTTAAAGAACACAGCACTGTGGGAAATAGAAAGAGGAGTAAGAAAAAAATAATTGTCCTCATGAGCATTAAAAATAAAGAAATAATAATAAATAATTTTAAGAGAGTGTATTATACATACCACATACTACCTGAATTCAGAGGAGGGAAATCACAGTGGGCTGAAGGCATAAGAGGTCTTGGAGAAAAAGTAGTCGCCCTGGGCCATTTAGGAAGGAAGGCAAGGAGAGGGTCACTTTGATAATGGCACCAAGATACCCCACAACAGAAATAGAATGGAACCGCTGGCAGCCTCGCTTCATTCATCCTGGGACCATTTTTTTCCCACCTGTACACCATATCAAGCCATAATTCTTTGTCTACTGAAAACATCAATCCCTTTTATACATTCATTAAAAATAATTTATTCATTATTATAAAATGCTTTTAATTTTTAATGACTTAGTTAATAATAAACATGAATCACCAACAATGAGGTAAGTATTCTCAAGAAACAGCCAAGATAAAGATTCAGTATTCAAGTACTTATATATTTTTAAATTATCCAGTAGAAAGCTAAGACGTTCATTATTAATGTTCACAATAGCAAGCTTGATAATGTACCAGAGGCCGATGGCTCCCATTCTTCTAGGTCCTAAAGCAAGCGCGAGAGTAGAAATCACAGGAAGGTTTTATTCCCGAGGCATTCTCGCTATCATAGCATATGAAACTGCTCATGCAATAGTATTCTATTTTAAAGCTATAGATAAAAAGAGTGACATGCAATGCGATGTTTTAATCCCCTCCGGTGCATCTAGGAACTGATCTGATCGGCCTTCCTTGTGTTTCATGAGATAAACATTATCATCTGACTTATAAAAAGACTGCTTGCATTCTAAATAAATTAATCTTGGTTATTTCCTTTAAGAACATATACTGGTGTGCATATAAACAAAGACAGGATTTGCTAAATTGTTATTGATAGCCACAGGCAAAAGAGCCAGATCAGAGGAGACACATAACCATGCTCTCACCACTAACAGAAGTTCATACTGTTTTATTTTGTAATATTCCTGGTTTCTCAGGGCACCTGGCTGGCTCAGTCGGTTCGATGTCCTACTCTTGATTTTGGCTCAGGTCGTGGTCTCAGGGTCTGGTGAGATGGAGCCCCACATCAGGCTCCATGCTGGGGGAGCCTGTTTAAGTTTCTCTCCCTCTCCTTCTATCCCTCCCCACCTCTTAAAAAAAGGTTTCTCTCCTCCAGTAGCCAGAGAGCCTCAACTGTAGACCTGAATTAGCTAAATCAGACACCACTCACTGTATTTCCAGCCAAGTGAGACAAATGAACTCCGTTCGCTGAGCTGGACCTCCAGGTAGAGCTCTCCTTGCTTTACCCTTTTCCATGGATTGCTTGGCCCCCTGAGTCGGATAAGACCAGGGAATATGCAGCCGCAGTTCCAAAGCTCTGGTTCCCACAAGGAAATGGCACTGTAGGAAACTCATCTGACAATCCTCCTAAAACAGGAGTCACAGATCAGAAGAATCTGCTTTCTCAGATGCCCACAGTAGTTACAGACTGACCTCTACGTTCTGCTGTCAAGCCCAGAGCAAAGGAGAGCACTTGGAAGTTGCCACATGCATTTAAAAAGTAAATAAACATGGGACGCCTGGGTGGCTCAGTTGGTTAAGCGGCTGCCTTCGGCTCAGGTCATGATCCCAGCGTCCTGGGATCGAGTCCCACATCGGGCTCCTTGCTCGGCAGGGAGCCTGCTTCTCCCTCTGCCTCTGCCTGCCTCTCTGTCTGCCTGTGCTCGCTCTCTCTCTAATAAATAGATAAAATCTTAAAAAAAAAAAAAAAGTAAATAAACATGATCATCTTCCAAACAACAACAATCATGATCGTGATTATCAATAATCATGATCATCTTTCAAGCAACAATATTAGAAATCTCATTTCTAACCACTAAATTAAAATTGTTCTGTCAGAGTTACAGTATAATGCTTCCAAACCATCATCAGGTTCACATGCAAGACAGAGAACACATTAGCCAACAATGTTTCAAATTTTGCCATAGGCAAGTCTAGGATAGAACCTCCAGAATTTCTAAACTCTCTAGTCAGGTTACTAACAACCACTACCTGTAAGCCTGTTATTCTTCAGCTAAAAATGTCCTCCAAGCTGGATAAACTGGAAGACAGCTAAATCTTTTCAATATTTACCTGCAATGACTTCTTATTTCTTGCAAAAATTATACCGAATGTAAGGTTGCTTTGCGAAGAGGCAGTGAAAGGCCATTCCAGAACAACCGAGCCATAAAGACACCAACACAACAAATACCTGGTATCATCACATGGTCTATCATGTACAAATTAAAGTTCAAGAGTCCTCAAGAGACAGATAATAAAACTGATGGAAAGGATGGAAAGGAATGCTAACTACAGCAGGAAATGTAAACATACTGCCTTAAAGGGAGATCAGGAGAGATCAAACTGGGAAACGCATCTCTACGTGAAACCAGTTTAGTATCAGCAGTTAATAAAAGTAACAAAAGCAATTTAATATCAACAATTCATATCAATAATTAAACCCCAGATATCCTACTTGACAATCTTTTTTTTTTTTTTCAAAGATTTTATTTATTGGGACGCCTGGGTGGCTCAGTTGATTAAGCGGCTGCCTTCGGCTCAGGTCATGATCCCAGCATCCTGGGATCGAGTCCCACATCAGGCTCCTTGCTCGGCAGGGAGCCTGCTTCTCCCTCTGCCTGCCTCTCTGTCTGCCTGTGCTCTCTCTCTCTCTCTAACAAATAAATTAATTAATTAATTTAAAAAATATTTTAATTTATGTGACAGACAGAGATCACAAGTAGGCAGAGAGGCAGGCAGAGAGAGGAGGAAGCAGGCTCCCTGCCGAGCAGAGAGCCCGATGTGGGGCTCGATCCCAGGACCCTGGGACCATGACCTGAGCCAAAGGCAGAAGCTTTAACCCACTGAGCCACCCAGGTGCCCCCCTACTTGACAAGCTTTAAGATCGGCAGCTCAACTCCTGGGATGCATTAATCAATGGCTTTTCTCACTTGGACTTTGCCAAATTAAAAAAATAATAATAATAATCGAAGACTAAAACTGTGCTCCCAAAGCCTTTTCTCTGCTGGAACTGCAACCCCACCACTCAACTGGCTGCTCACGCCCCTGGCCCCATGAGTGCCATGACGCCATCGAGACCAGCAGCTGTGACCTCCCACACGCCATATTTCATCTGACATCAGAGGCCACTGGTTATTGGATGCACCACTGTCTTGTGTCCCTCTGAGAACTCCCACCAAATCTAAGCCTTATCACAATTTCAGAGATGAAAATATGACACGTATACACTTCAGAATTGGTGTAACATGGTACATGGTGAATGTCAGTTCCTTCTGATCCCAGAGTCACCACCCTAGTCCAGACCCCCTTATATCTCACCTGGACACATATACCTCGTCCCCTTTAACCTTGACTCCTCCAGCCCATTCTTCGCTTTAGTGACAATTTTTACAATGCAAATCTGATCAGACCACACAAATCTGCTTATTCTTGGCTTCCCCATGCCCTCAGCATTGAGATCCAGCTCCTTCCGGAAGCCTGACTCCTATCATCTCTCCAGCCTCATCTCCAGCAGCTTCTCAGTCAATTTCTCACCTCCAACTATATTGGACCCCTCTCAGTTCTTCTAACACCACCGTCTCGCCCACCCCTCAAACTCCATACACTCTACTCCCTCGGTGAGCTCATGCACCTTCGTTTCACCTGGCTAACTCCTGCTTATCTGTCTTGTCCATCTTGTCTTGACCACTCTCCCCTGAGAACAGATCCCCTCCCATTATGCTTCTATACTCTGCACTACCCATGCCTAGCATCTTGTGTTCCCGGGATGACTTACTCAATTATTAGCTTAATTATGTACCTTTCCAGCCTTAAGTTCTAGGACAATAGGGATTCATTTTAATCAGAACTGATTTCCCAATCTCTGGTGCAGTATTTCGTCCGTTTGTTGACTGAGAAAAAAAAATCTTGGATGATGGCTAATGCAGTTCTCCGGGGCATTGTTTGGCAAAAACTAGTTTTTGCTGCAAAATGGTAATAGGTACTCTAAGGTAGAAGTTCTCGAAGGGTGTCCTGGGCACCTAGTAAGCATTTAATAAATAGCATGATGTTACGGCTGATTATAATGACAATGACAAAGGTGACAATAATATAAGAAATGACATGTCGTATCTATTCAAAAGAATTCACTCTTTAAAATACTCCATGATTGAAAAATAGCATGGAGTTTCCTCAAAAAAGTTGAAAATAGAGCTACCCTATGACTCAGCAATCGCACTACTGGGTATTTACCCTAAAGATACAAACGTAGTGATCCGAAGGGGCACATGTACCCGAATGTTCATAGCAGCAATGTCCACAATAGCCAAACTATGGAAAGATCCTAGATGTCCATCAACAGATGAGTGGATAACAAAGATGTGGTGTATATATACAATGGAATACTATGCAGCCATCAAAAGAAATTAAATCTTGCCATTTGCGACGACATGGATGGAACTAGAGAGTATTATGCTTAGTGAAATAAGTCAATTAGAGAAAGACAATTATCATAGGATCTCCCTGATAAGAAGAAGTGGAGATGCAATGTGGGGGGTTTGGGGAGTAGGAAAAGAATAAATGAAACAAGATAGGAGCGGGAGGGAGACAAACCATAAAAGACTCTTAATCTTACAAAACCAACTGAGGGTTGCCAAGGGGTGGGGGGTAGGGAGAGGGTGGGGGGTCATGGACATTGGGGAAGGTATGTGGTATGGTGAGTGCTGCGAAGTGTGTAAACCTGCTGATTCACAGACCTGTACCCCTGGGGCTAATAATACATTATATGTTAATAAAAAATAATTAAAAATAAATAAAATACTCCATGATTGAGCTCTTTGTAGTTTTTATCCAAACAGATGTCTATGAGTGACCTCTGGAAACCGTACTAGTCATTGATTCTAACATCCCAGGACAGGAAAACCATCCAAAGACCAGTTTAAAAGGCTTTCAGTAACTGTCCTTGACAACAAATGCTGTCAATGAAGTATATTCTCTTTTCAGTTATAAAGATAAAAATGTATTATTTGCAGATATAACAGAAGAATAATATTTGCTGTGTCTTTTAAACTCTAAACCATAAAAAGCACAGAATATAAGCTACTGGAAAGAAATTTCTTATTTGCCAACTCCCATGATATCCAGTGGTTTGCAACAGAACAGGTGTTTCCCAGGTAAACATTCCCCGGGCACACAGTGTAACTGTTTCATATCAGAGAGTCTCCAGCTGACATCATGTTCCTAGCCCATTACTTGGAATTTGCAATGAATTTTCCCACAGACATTAAATTCTGAGACATGGTCTTGGTAATTCATACCAATTGTGTTGTGGTATGCTATGACACACTGTGGATTAACAGGCTTTCTGTACGATGATATGATGTGAAACACTGTGGATTAAATGGGCTTTATGAGTTCACTTTAGAACCTGGACACATTGTCTAATACCATTTCTCTGAGAAAAGAGGTTCCAGTGCACAAGAAGCCCCGAAACAATGAAAACACAAGTCCATCCTCACTTTCTCCCTGCCCCATCCTTTTATCATCACCCCACTTGGCCATAGCCCAGGGGAAACAGCATCCCAGCCGCCCCTTGGATGCCCTAGGGAACATCAGCCCCCCACCCAGAGCCATAATCTCCTTACCTTTGACCTCTCACACTTTACCAAAACATTAATAAAAATGCTCTTCACCCTTATCCGACCCTTAGAAACCTCACCTTGTTCCTGGTACCTCCACCACTGGTTCCCTTCACTCAGCGTCAGCCCTGGCTCAGTCCTTTACTGCTCCCTTAAACCACCGCTGAAAGGAAACCACCTCCCAAACCCGCCTCTCGATGTTTCCTCTCCAGTTTTGCTCAGGCTGCTATTCCCTTCTCTCCTGGCTCTCTCCCTCTGTCTCTCTCCAATCCATCCTTCCAGGGAGTCTACCCATCCCAGATCCTACCACATTTATGACACCTCATAGAACAGCCTACCTGGCCAGTTCCTCACCTTCACTCACCTCATTCTGCCTTGGATTTCTTTTCTTTTCCTTCATTTATTTAGAGGGTCGAGGCAGAGGGAATAGGAGAGAGAGAATCTTAAGCAGGTTCCATGCCCAGCACAGAATGGGAGGCAGGGCTTGATCTCCCAACCCTAAGATCAGGACCTAAGTGGAAATCAAGAGTAGGAGGCTTAACTCACTGAGCCACCCAGGCGGCCCCTGCCTTGGATTCCTAATACCTTTTCCTTGTCTTCCCCCCCCCTCCCCCCCCCCCCGGGGGCCTTCCTTGTCTTTCCATCTTTCTTTTGGAGTTCCCCAAGCACAGGCACAACTTCTTTATGGTGTCTGGATCCCTGCACCCCATGCCCCACGCCCCCCAGACCCCCCACACCCACAGCACCTGGCTCACTACAGTGGAGTGTGAATGCACTAGGAGTCAGCCATCCAGTGTCTCCTTCAGTCAAAAAAGAGGCAGAAAGACGTTACAGAACAGTATCTGGGACCCAGGACGAAAAAATGTGAAATAGTGTCAACGCTTATACAAAGGTAAATGCTATGAGAAAAGAAATGGAGGTGTGAACAGCACAATAGTAAGACAGAAATCCAACAGTTCTCTTCTGGAACCATTAGCCCGGTGAGTCCGGAAGCGAGAATGCTCCCCTTTGGTGTCTGAAGGAAGTAACAGTAACAGACAATGATTTTCGCCCTCAGGAGGTGCCACCCTCCATGTAAAGGGCTTCCCAAGCATAGCCACCTCATCATCTCCATCCTACGCGGGAGGAAACGGAGGCATCCGCGGTTAGTCAGCTGGCCTGGGGTCACACCATCCGCGGGGCAGAGCTCGCAGGTGAACCTCTTCACCTCCATCCAAACTCAGCAACTAACTCCACTACCCGTTTACTGCAGTTTTACAGCGTGTTTGCAGGCGGGGGGGGGGGGGGGGGGGGGGGGGGGGGGGGGGGGAAGCCCCCCCCCCCCGGCCTTCGGGGCCCCCCACGCCCCCGCCCCCCCCCCCCCCCCCGGGGCCCCCCCCAGGGGGGCCCGCCCCGGGGGCCCCCCCGCGGGCAGCCGGGGGGGGGGGGGAGGGAGCACGTCCTCGTCTGCAGCGCGGGGAGCACCCCACCCAGCTCACCCGGCGGTGGAAAGGACGAAGCAGAATGAAGGGTGCAGGGGCTGGAGCACAATCAACGTCCAGGAGAGCCGCCGGCCCTTCCCTCCGTTAGTCTGTGCCATTTCACCTCTCACTTAACGGCGCACCAGCCTAGCTCCCCTTTAAAACAGACGGTTTTCTCTGAGATCCGTGGAAGTCTGCGAAAATGCAGAAGGGACGAACACAGTGAGATGAAGGAAAAGGACTCTCCTTTCCCTCTATTGATCACCCTTTTCTCCAAACACTTTCTCGGGAAATTACTTAGAACTCGAAATGACACCACAATGCATTATAAATAAAAAGCCTAACAAACAAACAGCGGAGCCCCAGCCCTCGGGAGTTCGCAAGTAGGCTATGTTCATATTTGCAAAGTGCCCCGAGTGCCTTAGCACTAATTAACATCTTGGGCTTGTTTTCTCAAATTCCATCCAGCCCATTGTTTCCCCTGTGAGCGCAACCCGAAGCCTTCGCCCCCAATGCGCCACCGCCTGCATCTTCCTGCCAATAAAACCGCTTCAACCACCAGAGGTTAAAACAATTAATATTAGATGAAACCCCTCAGCGCCGCGGTGCTGGGCCCCGCGCAGCCCCGCGCCCTCCCGCCTGCAGGGTCCCCGCGGCGCCGGCTCCGCGGGGCCGTTCGGCTCCCCCTGGGAGGTCAGCTCTTGCAAAAGGAAAACCGAAAATGAGCAGATGCTCCTCTGACATGCGGTTGCCTGGGAAGAATCGCATTCATACTGCAGAAATCCATCGGTCCACGGTCCCGCCGGCACTGCTATTTTTAGCGCGACTCTTATTTGCACATTTCAAGCATGACATATCCTGATGCTGGTACCTGTTAGGAAGGTACCGATCTCTCCGCGGAGGAAGTTCTGGATTTCCCTCCTCTGGGGCTCTAGAAACCCATCACCCCTTCCTTGTTTCAGACCCAGGCTCGCTGAGAAAGAGAGAGGTGTTTGAGGTGGGTATCCGAGGTGGTGGCCGGCACCGCGCCTCTAGCCTTCTGCACCGGGCAGATGTCAAGACCAGACGCCCATCACCCACGGGGAGTCAAAATTAGAACTTCAGTTTCCTTTGTATTATTAACTTCACCAGAAAGAATTCCTCCATTTAGGCACACTTAGTGTTCTTGCTTTTTTTTTTTTTTTAAGATTTTATTTATTTATTAGTTAGAGAGAGAGAGCGAGCACAGGCAGAGAGGCAGAGGCAGAAGCAGGCTCCCTGCCGAGCAAGGAGCCCGATGTGGGACTCGATCCCAGGACGCTGGGATCATGACCTGAGCCGAAGGCAGCCGCTTAACCAACTGAGCCACCCAGGCGTCCCAGTGTTCTTGCTTTTTGATCAATTATCTTATTATGGACGATTATTAAAAAGCGCCGCCCCCAAAAAGCCCCAAATCAGAGACCTGCTGGACGTCTCCTAGACTTTTCCAGGTGGAACCGCAGAGCAGAGAGGAAGTGAGAAGCGGCTCTGTTTTCTGCACACAGACTTAGCCCCCGCTGCAGATTGGAGAAGTTCTTCCAACAGAGACTCGTTGGTCGTAGAGGGCTGGATTGGATGGTGCATGCCAACACCAGTGGGGGCGGGGAGGTGTTAATACGTTGCCAGTTCTTTTTTTTTTTTTTTAAGATTTTATTTATTTATTTGACAGACAAAGATCACAAGTAGGCAGGGAGGCAGGCAGAGAGAGAGGGGGAAGCAGGCTCCCTGCTGAGCAGAGAGCCCGATGGGGGAGGGGGCGGGGGGTGCGGGGGGGGGGGGGCTCGATCCAGGATCCTGAGATCATGACCTGAACTGAAGGCGGAGGCTTCAACCCACTGAACCACGGCATTGCCAATTCTTGTGGCACACTCTGGTTCTTGTGTGAAACGGAGAATGTTCTTTTCAGCGTTCTTTTCTAACAGGAGAAGAGCCATTTCTCACTATGAAAGTACCTCGTGGGGAATTCCCATTAAATAAAACTGCTTGAGGATGACCTAATTTGTTCGTTCAAGAGGATAAACTCTTCCTATCCATACATTATTGTTGTTATGGTTTCTGTTGTTAAATTATACATAAAAGGCCCAAGACTATTTTAGAAATGAAATGTTTTTCAGAACATGAATCTTAATGAGATCCTTACACTAAATTGTGCCTGAGAATGGCATTATTTTAGCTGCCTCTTTATATTTTCACCAATTTGTAATCCTCAATGCACTTTTAAAAAATTATTGTAAAATGTATATTCTTAGAATGTGTTCATTCACTACCACAGACCTGCCTGTTGCCTTTTTGGTCTTACGTTATTAAAAAAAAAAAAAAAGTCTCTGAAACAAACCCCTTGATAGTCTTCCATCTTCCCTATGTCTGCTTTTCTTTGTTAAAACTTGTCCACTTTCCCTCGGATAAAGTGTTTTCAAACATGAACAAATCTACAGACCAGTGCTTCCCAAAGTGTCGTTCTTAGAACAGGGTCCGGCAAGACCCTCCCTGTGAAGCAAGTTGACCAGTGCCTTTGGGGAACACCTCGCATTCTCCCCACCCAACGTTTACAAACCACATTAAGTCTTATGGTCAAGAAACCTGCTGAACTTGGCTTAGCCCAGCATTTCTCAAATTCAATTGCATGTGGAACCCTTTTCCAAAGAAGGCTTATTAATAGGCTGCGGAACTTTTAGTTCTAGAATTATACTTTGGGAATTAGTGATTGAGACCATCTAATATCTGGAATAATTATAGGTCAGATAAAACTGAGATAAGTCAAGCTGCAGCATAAGAATTTATTTTAAAGAGGAATCTCACCTTAATGGCTATTTGTGAATTTCATAAATCCACTGTGTTAAAAAAATCATGCCTTAAATACATAGGTGATTAGAGACTGTGGGAGAACCCTGAAACTACACAGAATACAAAGGTTCTAGAAATATCCCTTTTATCCCATGGGAACTATAATCCAAAGTGTGATAGAGTCCATAATAGCTGAGTCAGCCTCTCCATCAGCCCCCAACACACTGGGAATATTTAAAAATAGTTCCCGAAGATATAGACTCCCATGGTGCTCTTAGAAGTGAATTCGGTGCTCAGGAGAAAGGGCCACCCAGTCCAAACCTGTTCTAATGCTTGGGCCCCCACCTTTGCCCCCCAAAGATAACCATGCACCCCAATAGGATCTATGCTACCAGAAGATCTGCATGCAGATCTACCAGTAGATCTTGACAAGCCTTTTGTGCATCCCGTAGGGTAGAGCGGTCAGACAAGAACACACAGACATCATCCTTGAGAACAAGACAGTCAAACGAGCAGCCGAAGGGCCGCTCAAACTATGGCCCATCTGGACCAATTTGTGTTCAACGTAAGCATTTCATTAAAGGAACTCTGGGGGCGCCTGGGTGGCACAGTCTAAGCACTGTCTCTTGGTGTCCACTCAGTTCGTGATCTCAGGGTGGTGAGATGGAGGCCCCCCCCCAGCCAGCTCAGGTACCCCACTCAGCGCTGAGTCAGCTTAAGACTCTCTGTCCCTCTCCCTCTGCCCCCTCCTCTCTGTGCACACACACTCTCTCTCTAAAATAGCTAAATAAGTCATTTTTTTTTATTTTAAAGATTTTATTTATTTACTTGACAGAGAGATGGTGGGGGATGGCAGAGGGAGAGGGAGAAGCAGGCTCCCTGCTGAGCAGGGAGTCCATTTCGGGGTTCCATCCCAGGCCCCTCTACCCCCAGATCATGAACCCCACTAAAGGCAGCCTCTCAAGGGACTGAGTCATCCAGGTGCCCCAGATAAATAAGTCTTTTAAAAAAATAAAAGGAACTCCAGGTGTGTCGGGCACCTGGGCTAATAGGAAGTAGGGAGCATACAAATGAAAGGAGTCGCATCTAGTCCTTCTCAATCAGATATTCTTCAGAAAATGAAAGAGAAGCATTTACATTAAAACCCTAAACAAAGTGCCCTTTTATACCCCTGCCATCCATGGATCCCAAATAGCACTGTCTCCCCCCACATTCACATATTACGGCACAAAAGGAAACATGAATATAAGAAATTACGCATTACATTTGTCTCATAGTCCTCATAACACTTAGCAGAAAACTAGGCCAAAAAAATAGATGTTCCATACATTCTAATCAATTGATTAATTAATTGACCAACTAATGGCCCTTTCAAAGTTACTTATTATCCAAGAGAAGCTGGACTTAAACCCTGAACACTAGTTCTTGTTTAACCCCAGGAGATTATTTTCTATTTCAAGGGAGACTCACAGTTTAAACTGGACTGTGAAAAATGAACCAAAACAGGCTGGCAAATATTTCTTAAGTTCTATTCCACCCACAACATTTGCATTACGTCTGTTGATATTTGTCAAATATCACCAGGCCCTTTCTATCATCTTCTCTCACACAGAGCAGCCTGGAACTGGGCATATCTGCTCTCTGTTGCCTAATAATTATGAATTTTATGGGAAATTTTCAAGGCAATAGAAATAATAGGCAAAATAAATTTCATCTAAGTCCGCCAAATGATTGTGTGTGGTTGTTTTTTTTTTTTTTAAGATTTTATTTATTTATTTATTTGACAGAGAGAGAGGACAAGTAGGCAGAGTGGCAGGGAGAGGGAGAGGGAAAAGCAGGCTCTCTGCCGAGCAGGGGAACTGATGTGGGACTCGATCCTAGGACCCCGGGATCATGACCCAAGCCAAAGGCAGACACTTAATAGATTGAGCCACCCAGGCGCCCCCCAAATGATTGCTTTTTAAGGTCTGATGCATGACTTGTTGAAGATAGAAACACAAGCTTAATTTCATCAGTGAGAATTCCTAGGATCACATAACATACACTATTAAACACATAGGTCTCTCCTGAGAAATCATTGTAATCAGCCATATTAACACTCAGAATCTGCTACTTAAAATGCTTATATTTGAATTGACTGGATATGTTTAAAGTAGAGAAATTATCCGGTGTGCATCTGGTTAAGAATTTGTAACAAAGATTGTGCTTCTCGTACTTTCACAGAAAATGAAAGTGATAATAATCAAAATAAAAATCAGAATCTGCATGTGTCAGACAACTTCCCCCTTTCTGTTATTTTCAAACCCCCCCCCAAGGAGTAGAAGAACTGAAAGTGATCTTTTGTTGGTTCAAAAAAATGATTTTTCTGTTCAGACTAGGTTATTTCCTTTTTTAAAAATTTTTATTTATTTTTAAAGTAATCTCTACACCCCGTGTGGGGCTCGAACTCATGACCCCACGATCAAGTGTGGCATGCTCCACTTACTGAACCAGCCAGGTGCCCCAGTAATTTCTTAAGGCAGTTTGTATATATAGTATGTAAACAATGACACTATGTAGTAAAATAAAGTACTAATCACAGATGGGGAGAGTATATTCCATTTAAAGTATGACCTTTTGATTCAATCAATGATCAAGCTGTGTGCCTTTCTGGCATAGGACTCGAACAAAAGTTTACTACATTCTGTCTTTCACTGCTATGTGACCTTAAAAGCCAGAACTGCTCATTCCATCTCGATCTATTCCTCCAGGAATATTTTAAGGTGGTCTGAAGGGACACATCCCCGCAATCTGTCCAAACCAAAGCAAGGTTACTGATGGGCTTTCACATCCTTACATTTTACCCTTGAAAGTTCTGTCTGGTCAGGAAAATGGGACAGCCACAGGTTGGTGTTTATGCTGCCACCTATTGGCTCTATGAGGAAACACATCACAGGGAGAGGGAAGGAGAACTCTGTTGGATGTTGTCTTTATGTTGTTGTCAGTAAATGCTTCTTAAATGTCGGGAAGGGAACTCACACACCCTTTGGAGCATATTACAAAATCCCTAGACACCCCTCTCTGGAAAAAGCACATACAGAAAAAACTTCTGTAGGCAAATCTGGACAACCTGAAGTCCATCATGTATCCCTTTTCTAGACCACACTTTCAGTGGAGCAACTCATTTTTTTGTGCCATGACAAAAATTTTGTAAAATGGGAGAAAGGGAGCACTCTGAAAGGATGATTAGAATGCAAGATTCAGGGGCACCTGGGTGACTAAGATGGTTGAGCGTCTGCCTCTGGCTCAGGTCATGATCTCAGGGTCCTGGAATCGAGTCCCATGTTGGGCTCCCAGTTCTGCAGGGAGTCTTCTTCTCCCTCTCTCTCTGCCTTTCCCCCTGCTTGTGCTCTCTCTGCCTCTCTCTCTCAAATTAGTAAATAAAATATTTATTTATATATTTATTTATTTATTTGACTGACAGAGATCACAAGTAGGCAGAGAGACAGGCAGAGAAAGAGAAGGAAGAAGGCTCCCTGCTGAGCAGAGAGCCCGATGTGGGGCTTGATCCCAGGACCCTGGGATCATGACCTGAGCGGAAAGCAGAGGCTTAACCCACTGAGCCACCCAGGTGCCTCAAAATCTTTTTTTTTTTTCATGGTTAGTTAATTTTAAAAAATCTTAGAAAAAAAAGAATGCAAGATTCAGAAGAAAAATTTTGACATCAAATGATTTTTAGTTCAAAACTGGTAAGGTAGTGTGAAAAAGAAAAATAAATAAATAAACTTTTCCCTGCAGCCAAGAATGTTTGGATTCCATTTCAAAGTTAATCAATGGGAAGGACTCACTGGGAATTCTGCGGGCTACAGCCAACAGAAACATTATGCTTTTGACACCTCCAATGTTGATATTTTAAATCCTCGCCCAGCTGAGTTTTGGATCAGATGATGTGGTCTGGTGCATGTAGTCTGTTTATTTATTTAGTTTCTAGAAATGTCTTCTGTGTTTCTATGAATATTTCTGCAGCATGAGTTGCAGAGTAGTCGGCTGCCTCTGAGTTGTTCTGAACATTTTCCAGCACCCTCCAGATGTGGAGGCCTCCGCGATTCTTCTCAAAACGAAGCCATTCTCCCATTTCCTACCTAGGGAAGAGATACTGGCTGAGTCCTCAGAGCATCTGAGAAGCTGCTTGAACTAATGCACCCAGTCTTGCTCCCTAATGGAGTGATTGGCGGGCACCTAAAGAGATATCGATTGGGCCAGTCAGTCCAACACACCGGTTTTCTTACCTGTCAGGGTGACCAAGGTATTAACCCGGAACACTCGGAACCCTATACACTTTCCCTCCATGAAATTAACACTCCCTTTATGAGTTCCCCTTGTCTCTGCAGCATACTTAGGGAGTAAGCTGTTTTCCACATCTACGATAGCAGAACCCGATCGCTCCATCCATCTAGAGGAACAAGAGGTTCTCCCATTCTACTTTTTGTTCTCACTGGGTTTGATTTTTAGCTTTGCGTTATTACTCTCACATAACATTTTATTCCACCAAGGTGCACTTTTTATCTTGAAAAATAAATGCTCATTATTTTATAGGGTGGGGGAGAAGATGCCCCAATGCACTCTGAGTGTTACCAACCAGCTCAGGGCCATTTGACAGACGCCTAACTGATGAAGCAGTGAGCCCTAAGAGAGTGGCTGCTGTCCATCTCCGGGTCGCTTCAGGAGTTCTTAGGTTTTATGAATGTAATAAAGTGTAGCTTTTACACTTATCTACAGTATATGATTACAAATGCATGTTATTGATATAATCGGTGTGATGCTTGAGTTTCTTTTCCATTAACAGAAACTCTGCATTTTATACATTAATTACACAAAGAATTAATGATGGCTTATACAAGTCTGTCTACAAGCAGACATTTTAGAAGCAATTATACTCAGAGCAGAGCAGGCCTCTCTTTAGTAACCGGCTTCGTTCCGAAAGATGATTTTAAATGCATTTGTTCATAAACATAAAGCAGTGCTCTACAAGGAATAAAATGAACGCGCTCATATAAAACTCGGTTTCGTAAGAGAACAGTTGTTGCCATGTTGAACATGGCATTGGTTCTCGTAACATTTCACCCGAAGATATTTACGTTTTGACTTTATTCTTTGCATTTGGATCACTAAAAATGGTGGTAACAAAGACTCCACACTCAACCTGTCCAGAATGAAACCACCGTGGTCTCCTGCCAGTGTTCCTATCACAGGGGATGGCCCCACCATCACCTAGCTCCAAAAACCAAGACCCAGTGGGTCATTCCTCATCTCCTTTCTAAGCCCTTACCAAGCTTCGCTGATGTTGCTTCCTAAGTATCTGTGGGGTCTGTTCACTTCTCCCCACACCCACTGTCACACCCTGGTTTGCGCTGCATCACATCTTACCTGGGGCTGTATAATGGTCCCCACACCTATGGCTGGTCCATCTCAAATCCATCTTCCATGTTGCAGGAAGGGGATTATGTGAAACTCAAATCATGCCTTCCTCTCCCCAGTGAAAACGCTTAAATTCTTTTTATTCATCTTGAGATAAACAACAAACTCCTTTCCAAAAATCCTTGTTTACCCCATTTAAAATGTATTTCTCCTTTTATTTTCATCAGAGTCATGTGCCTTTCCTTATTAGAGCTTTACACTTACTGACCATTTCTGCCCTTGGAGGTCATGACAAGGTTGATAATGTTACAAAACCATGACATGCATCACCTCTAAAAAGTCAAGGACATTAAGACTCTAATCTGGATTTCTTAAACCAGATAACAGGAGTAACTGAAATCGGGATATGAATTTTTGGTTTACAGAAGGTGAATAAACTTCTAGAACACTTCCATTCACAAAAATGAAATGGACCTCATCAGGTTCATGCAATGTGAAGGGAACAAGAGGTTGGTGTCCTTAGTTCAGAACCGGGAAGATGGAAGAGGAGGCCACCATGTTGGCTGGGCAGTTGCTGTACGCCGGCCGCCATGTTGCCTACCTACCTGTGAGTAGGTTATTTCATCTAATTCACTCACAAGCCCGGCCACCTCCATCTCATCTCCATCTGACAGACTAAAAACTTGATGCTAAGAAAGTTCGCATCTTTTGCTCAAGGTCCCACTACTATCCTCTGGCAGAATTAATATCTGAACCCCCAATGTCAGGCTGACATTGAAGTGCACGCTTCATCATCAGAAAGAATGCCACTGTGGAAACTGTCCCCTCATCTATTCCAAAAGGTAGCTCCACACCTTGGACTACCTCCAAATCCCTTTCCTACCATGTGCTCTAACTATTGTTAATTTTCTATCCGTACTTCCCTTCTCTCCTAACAATTAAAATTGACCTCACCTCTAATATTTGTACCTGTCCTCTCACCTCCCCTCCTTTTTCTCACCTACAGTCACCTTCTTTCCTAACTTCGTTCTTTTTCCAGGTGACCTTCAAGGATCAAGGACTCAGTTTCCCAGGGTGTGGCTCCCCAGCCCTCTGGAAATCTGCCGCACACTCTCCCACCCTTCCCGGGATGTTCATGGCCCCTCTTGGATCTCGATATTGACAGAAAAGTCGTGAATAAGACACATGTGGAAACTTGGTTTAGATTGCGGATACCTATTGGTTAATACTTACCAACATTCATTCTCAGGGGTTGAGCTTAGACCGATGATGACAAATGACACCAAGGTAGTGCTGACCGTTATTTCACTGTCCTGTTTAAAGATATTATTTAGCCAAGTCAAGGTTAAAACCACGTCATGGAACAAATTAAGGGGTGACACCACAGGACCTCCATGAGGATTGGCAGATACCACAACTACTGAGAAACATCTATTCATATTCATCTAAAGGAGATGCTTTTTTTTTTGTTGCAGCTTTAAAATATCTCAGGAGAAATTGTTTAAAGCCTTGTGCGAACTTCTTCGGAACTTTTAGCCAAGGGACGCCTGGGTGGCTCAGATGGTTAAGCGTCTGCCTCTGGCTCAGGTCATGACCTCAGGGTCCCCTGAGCCCCACACTGGGCTCCCTGCTTGGTGGGGAGACTGCTTCTCCTCCTCTCTCTGCTTCTCCCCTGTGCTAGCACTCTGTTTCTCAGATGAATAAACAAAATTTAAAAAAAAAAAAAAAAACTTCTAGCCAATACAATCTTTTTCAATTTACTTTAAATTTTTTTTTAATTTTATTTATTTATTTTGAGAGAGAGAGTGAAAGAGAGAGAACCCTAGAGTTGGGGGCAGAGAGAGAGAGGGAGAGGCAGTTTCCCTACTGAGCAAGAAGCCTGACACGGGGCTCCATCCCAGGACCCTGGGATCATGACCTGAGCAGAAAGCAGTTCACTTAACCAACTGAGCCAGCCAGACGCCCCTCAATGAACTTGTAAAATTTCTGGTGATAGAAACTAAGATGAGGACAACAACCTCTTCCGTGAGTAAAAATAGAACCCCACAAAGAGCCTGTCCAGGTGTAGCCCTATCCGACCATGTCAATCACATTTGTCATGGGAAAGTTCATTGAGATCTTTTTAAGGAGCAGCCACGGTTAGGAGGCTCCCTGAGGTGATTTTGTGCTGCGGGAGAAATCAAGGCAGCCCCAGACCTGTGTCAAGCTCTTGCATCCAGGGTTTTAAAGGAAAGAATGTGAAAAGAGGAATATTCTAAGACGAACGGGGAGCGCTAGTTACCCCGCACTCTTTGCAACCCTTCTGTGTTTGGAATGAAGGGCAAGTGGGCACTGGGCTTTTTCAAAGAGCTTCACAATCTCACGTGTGGCGACACAGGATATTTGCAAATTCCGGGTGGGGAGGTTGGCTGCACTCAGCCCACACCCTCTGCTGACGACCAACACTGTGTGTTAGTTGTGATTTCATCTAATTAATACATAACCACAGAGGTGGAAGAAATGATTTCACAATCTTGCATGTTACCTCAATTTTCAAATTCCTTTAGGTCAAAAGCAATCACCAGCAAGGCTTCCTGCACCCGGACATCTTTATTTTTCCTCTTCAGATTCAAACCATTCCAAAAGGTGAATAAAAAAACACAGCAAAAGCAGCCGGCTTGTCTGCCGTATTCACATGCTTTACATACCTTCAGAATATGTAGCTTATTAATGACCGATTTTCCAGCCTCCTCAATAAGCTTTTTTATTAGCATGACATTCCTTAGCTCACAGGTGCCAAGCCATCTCACACCGTGCAAGGTTCCTTTATGGTATTTAATGTAAAGACAGAACAGTATTTATATCCCTCACAATAAGAGAACGGATTGTTTTAAGGCTATACAGTCTAGATGTGATAAAGAAAGAAGGAACCTTACAAAATGATAAATATTTTCATTAAAAAACTTTAAAACTAAAAGTTCAAAGATATGTTCTCCTCTCTTATTTCTTGTCAAAACATGACTTAAGACCCAAAACTAATCTACTTTCAATTTTATTCCATATTTCAGTGCTGTCATAGTACTCAGCAGAGAGTATTGGAATACGATCATTTTTTATTTTGTTGATGTTACCGACAGCTTTATTTCACAAAGCAATCTTATACTATGTCTACCAGTGGCAGGGCACAGAGGTCAAATAGGCTATCCTTACAGGTGGAGAGCTTATTAAATGGCGCGTCTATTAAACCCGATGGACAACATAAAGAAACATTCCAGCAAAATACTTTTAACATAGCTCAATGAAGATATGGCTCAAAAGGGTAGTAAATAACTTAAACAGAGACCAATAGGGAATTTGTTATACTTTTTACTAGCATCTTCAAAATTATATTTCAAACAAAGTGGTTTGAATGGAGAGAAACACAAAAGCAGTGGAGAAGAGCCCAAGTTCAATGGCAAATTGCTGAGAAACACGGGGCACTTCAACGCAAATGCAAACGTTCGTAAATCAGCAGTTCTTTGGCAAACTTCCCTTAAAATCATGTGGGCCTAAATAGTGCGTAATTGTGAACTGGAATAACCACGTTTTAAAAATAATCTTCCTGACGGTCGTTTTTTACTGTTGTTTGGAAAACAGTTGATAGCTCGGTTGTGTGTATGATAACATTATTCGTGACAGAACATCCCGTCTGAGAGAAAAAGACTGCCTCAGAGGAACAGAGTCAAAATAACGTGGAAAATTTTTTAAAAAGCTAAAAAAAAAAAAAATAACGTGGAAATGGAGGGAGGCGGGTGGGGGAGGGGCTAGGGGGGGGATGGGAATGAAGGGGGGCACTTGCTACGATGAGCACTGGGTGTTACATGTGAGGGAGGAATTACCAAATTCTACTCCTGCAACCAGTATTACACTGAATGTTAGCTAACTAGAATTTAAATAAAAATTTGGGGGAAAAAATAAGAAATAAAAATCTAAAATAGGGGCACCTGGGTGGCTCAGTCATTAAGCATCTGCCTGGGAACGAGCCCTGCATCCTGCTCCGTGGGGAGCCTGCTTCTACCTCATCCGCTCCCCTGCTTGTGTTCCCTCTCTCTCTGTGTCTCTCTCTGGCAAATAAATAAATAAAATCTTTTTTTAAAAATCTAAAATAAATCAAGAATATGGAAAATATGTTTAAATATCACATACTATTCATTGCAAAAATATAATGTGATAACAAAGGACTAGGGGAGAAAAGCATTTTGTAATGCATAGATGGGATTTTCTTTTCTGATATTTCTGGTAACTCTTTGATTATCAGAAATGAAACATACCAGCCTTTTAGTCCCAGTGCTTCCTCCTGCATATGATTAACTGTATTTACAAGAAGAAAGACTGGAAAGAAAGAAGTGAGACCCATGAAAGAGAATTCCATTTCTTACTCTTCCGTGCCAAGCTGTGGCTTTCGACCCAAATCACAAACTGAATCAGTACTTTTAATAAGTTTCTCATCAATACTGTACCTCTTAATCTTGAGATTGGGTGCCTAGCCTGTCACCAGGAATCTCAAGCACTTGATTAAGGGTTATTAGTGGATCTGCTGGTAGGATAATTAATAAGATCCAGAAACATAAAACACCAGTTGTTAAAGTTGACAATTACCTCTCCTCACAGCTACGACCGACATGCGCTGGCCTTGCCTCGGCACATGGTAAATCATCTACCTAAATGTATTTGCACCCAATCATTTTTTAAAGTCACAATCTTTGTAGTGTCAACTTGTCAAGGGTCAAAGGGAAGAACAGTCAAGATTCCCAAATCAATCTGCTTGTAGAAACTGTCTCATTTCATTTCAAATTACCTGCTGTGGTTGAAGCAGGCTATGGACAAACTGCCTTCCTCCATAAACCATGACAGCCCAGCTCGAACTTACGTGATCACTCATAAGGGGCACGTCGCGCCGGCTCTGTCATTAACTACTTTTAAACGGCTGTGCAGGGTTAAGCGATCTCGCCCGGCAGCCGCAGATATAAATACTGTTTGGACAGTTTCATGTCAAGAGACAACTCCTCTGGGATTAAAACTGTGTAACCCAATAGAACAGTTGTCAATACCAGGATTAACTTTCGTATTGTTACTTGGAGCCATGACTCGCCATAGGTTTTTTTGTAAGCGACCCTGTAGGGGACTCTGCGTGTCATCCATCTACATCATGCAACTCCTAGACCGCGTTCTGAGAAAAGTCCAAATTACTTCAGGCATCGGGGGTCCACGTTCCCAGCAGGTGTGCTTGGAGAGCTTCCGCTGGTCTTGGTGAGCCTGCAAACAAGTATGCCGGGGCATACCGGGGAGCCTGGCTGCTGCTCCAGAGCCTCAGGCTTGCGGGACTCACGGCCCATCGGAATCCCTGAGATCTAATGCTGTCTATAGAATCACGGCAGTTGGGTACTGTAACTTGTGCACAAAAGCTCCACCAGCTAAGAAGTAAGGCTGAAAGGGGCGCCTGGGTGGCTCAGTGGGTTAAAGCCTCTGTCTTCTGCTCGGATCATGGGCTCAGGGTCCTGGGATCGAGCCCTGCATCCGGGGAGCCTGCTTCCTCCTCCCTCTCTCTCTGCCTGCCTCTCTGCCTACTTGTGATCTCTGTCAAATAAAATCTTAAAAAAAAAAAAAAAAGGCTGAAATAATGACCCCATTGCCTCTGTGCAGCTCAAACTTTGAGGCGAGCGCTGTAATATCTAAAGACAACAAAAACTGTTATTTACCCAGTGCTTCGTATCTACAGGGCACTGTACTAGGTGCTTTGCATGCATGACCTCATTTAAATCTCACAATAACCCAGTGAGAAATCTATTTTTAGTTTCACTTTGCAGGTGAGCCAGCTGTGGACCAGACCTAGTAATAATGTGCCTCCAGGTTACACAGCTGGTGATGATGGAAAACAGTAACGAACTTGGGGTCTGATTCTAGAACTGGCATTCTCCGCTACGAGGCTATCCCACCTCCACGGTAATTATGCCTCCTGTGAGGAACTGTACTTGCTTGACTTATAAAGTATTTATAATGTACGCCAGCCTAGCTTTCTTTAACATGCATTAGCTGTGTGCACAGTCTGAATCATTAAAAGAGTTGCTAAGTCACTTGGAGAGCCGGAGTGTGTTAAATCCAACCGATTTACAAACACTTCTGTGTTTCTACGAGGACTTTCCAGAGGTTATGCGGGCATAGATAATTTTAAGGAAATCTATTTCAAAATCCTCACTGGCCATATGTCTTCTTTCCTGAAACTGATCCACCCGAGAACCGATCATGTCAATTCTAATTTTCTACCACCATTCACAACGCCAACTCTCCAACCTCACTTCAAAGGCTACTTGTCCCCTCTATAGACTCCCACTGCACCCCCCCAGGCAGGAAATCTCCATGTCACCAAAAACTGGTGATCAGGCCCCTGAAGTTTCCTCCCCCAAATCATCCCATGTAGAGATGCGCTTCAACCAAAGGGTTTCTGCGTCTACAACTCACCTATCCAATGTTATATTTTTTAGTGTTCGGTCAATTTCTAATGCTATCTCAGTATTCGGGAAGGACGATGTGAACCTTTAGAACTGTAGTCTTAGGATGCTTGAAAACAATTCAATTCACATATAAAGTCTTGAAGCAAAAAATCGTATGGTGGTTGTAAGGCTTTCAAACATAACAGTATTCATTAGGATAAAATTCTTTGGGGCAAAGAGAATGGAAACACAATTTTGAGAAAGAAAAGAACAATGCTATAGAAGAGTTTATGTGTTTTTTTAATGGGTGCTAGTAAATATAAAATCATCTGATACTTATATGCATTTGGATACACTGCAACCAAAGTTTCTCAGCCTCAGCACTGTAGACATTTTGGGCTAGAAAATTCTTTGTTATGGGTTGCATTTCAGGATGTCAAGCAGCATTCCTGGTCACACACACACACACACACAGCTGTGACCACTGGACATTGCCAGAATCTCTCCTGAGGGGTCAAAACTGTCATTGGTGGGGAACACTTAAGCAAGGGTTATAAGAGACTTATCCTGCATTTAAAAAATTTATTTAAACTTATGATGGAACATGTTAAATGTCCACTAAAGATCGTGCAAGAGAGAACATAATTTTTCAAAATAATTATTTTTAAAGATTTTTATTTTATGTATTTATTTACTTGTAAGACAGAAAGCACAAGCAAAGGGGAGAGGCAGTGGGAGAAGCAGGCTTCCCACTGAGCAGGGAGCCTGAGGTGGGACTTGATCCCAGGACCCTGAGATCATGACCCAAGCCAAAGGCAGATGCTTAACCGACTGAGCCACTCAGGCGCCCCTCAAAATAATTTTTAGACGTGTATATATAGGCAAACACGTTTCAAGGCCACCAAGCTATGTAGAAATAAAAACATTCCGGCAGAAACACCCTCCTAAGGGCTCGCACCTCCCAACCTCAACTGCTGGGATGAATGGGACCCACAGAATCTGAAGACAGTAGCCAGACCATCACAAAGGCAGCGTCAACATCATATTTGAACCTGGTGACTCTGAATAACCAACAGTTTAAAAGAAGCAGAAATAACAATGAATATGTGTTTTTCTTCAATAATTCTGGAGTGACATCTTTTAAATAATAAGCATATGGAGAAGTCTAAATTCAGAAGAGTATGAAGAATTCCCTAGAGTTGTTAAGACCAAAAGATCACAGATCACATTGTTTTTCTTCTAAATCTGTTGTAGTTCTGTGTATTTATCTATGCTTACAACGAACTTACAAATTTATTTTATTATATTAATTTGTAAAGATTTTATAAGATATTAATTTTAAAGATTTTATTTATTTATTTGACAGAGAGAGGCAGTGAGAGAGGGAACATGAGCAGGGGCAGGAGCAGAGGGAGAGGGAGAAGCAGGCTCCCCACTAAGCAGAAAGCCCCGGGGCTAGAGCCCAGGACCCTGGAATCATGACCTGAGCCAAAGGCAGACTGAGCCACCCAGGAACCCTTAAAGATTTTAAGTGATCTCTGTACACAATGTAGGGCTTGAATTCACAACCCCAAGATCAAAAGTCACATGCTCTTCTGACTGAACCAGCTGGGTGCCCCACAAATTTATTTTATTATAATCATCTCTCTTGATACAAACTTAGGAGTCTGGAGAGGGCTTGAGGCTCACAAGACCTTATTTTTTCCCACAGGCTTGATGTGCCACCATCAGCCACACCAGAAGCCAGGCTGGAGAAGTAACCAAACCACCTATCAGACTGTGACAGGAAAAAAACAATGATAATAATCGTGTTACCAAAAAATAATAATAATAATAATCGTGTTACCATATATTAACTATGTTGTCACTTAGATACATCGATTATACAGTATCAATTATACTTACAATTATAACCCCCAAATATCAACTAAATATCAGAGTGAAGTCACAATCTTTTTATTGAGTGTCTTTAGTGATTTTTTAAAACAACTCAACCAAGCCAAACATAGAGAAAAAAGTTCCTAATGGCAAAGGTAGGAAATGCACATAGGCAAAACCAAGAAGACAAAATTACTCAGAATTTCATCACCCAGAGATGGCAAAACTATAATTTCGGATAAGTTGGATGGTCAAGGATCCAACTCTTGATTTCGACTCCGATCATGATCTCAGGGTTGTGGGGTCAAGCCTGGTGTCCCACTGCTCCGTGTGGAGTCACTTGAGATTCTCTCCGTTCCTCTCCCTCTGCCCCTCCCCCTGCTTGCACATCCTCCCTCTCTAAATAAATACATAAGTAAGCAAATAAATAAAATCTTTTTTTTAAAAAAAACCTATAATTTTATTGTACACAATCTTTTGAAACTCTGTGTATTAAAATTGGCAATTCTGGCTCTGTCTTAACTCCTGTTTTTCACTAACAAACCCTACAGAGGGTCCTTTTTTATTTTACTAGTACTCCACAGGAATAATGCCTTTAAGACATGTTGTCTCTTCTCCCCTTGCCAAGCTTTGGGTTAGGTGGGGGCATGCATTACCATTCCCATTTTATAAGTGAGGAAGCAGAGGCCGAAAAAGTTAAGTGATACAAACCCAAGTCCAGCACGCTCTCCTTTGAACCATGCAGCCTCCAAAAACAAAAGTAGCCCCGGTGGCTTAAGCGGGCCAAATCACTTGTTTTTGGCTGAGCTGCCCACGCGAGAAGACTTTCATACATTTGATCTTACTTAAGAAGGACCCGCTGGCCAAGTGTGCATTTGATATCTGAATCTTTAAAAGAAAAAAAAAAAAGTCAGGAAACCCCATCCTTGGATGTTCAAAACAATCTTTCTGCAAAGTGCTAGTGGGCTCTAACACAGCCGCCAGAGCTTAGTTCCTGCATTAGCGAATGCAAGGCGACCCTGGCCTTCGGAAAATTCCCCATCTGGCCGAGGGATTGGCTGCACACAAACAAAGGCTTAAAGTCAAGAAGCAGCATACTAATGAGTGGAGTGGGGTACAATGCGAGCCAAATACTCCCCTGCCCTGCAAACAGAACAAAGGAACCGTCACGGTGAGGAGACATAAGGCCTTCATGCAGCCAGCCGGCACATACTCACTGGGCACTTGCGTGCCAGGCGCTGTTCTAGGCTCTGGGGCTACAGTGACGGTACAGACCCGGCAGCCTGGCCCAGTGGACCAAACCCATCACGTACAGCGTCAAAGCCCTACATGAACATAAACGCTGGCTGCCTCTCACTAGCCAACACGGCAAATTGTATCATCTCTGAGTCTCCATTTCCTGGCTTATAAAACGAAGGACATATCTGGTCTGTTGCCTGAAATTGAGTGATGTATCTGAACTACATGATACCAAGGAGGCCAACAAGTGTAATTAATAGCAGCTCATCTTGACTAAGAGCGTACGACATCCAAAGGACTGTGCTAGTCATGTCACATGCATCAGGTCACTTAATTCTCCCAGTTTAGGGGCGCCTGGGTGGCTCAGCTGGGCAAGCATCTGACTCTTGGTTTCAGCTCAGGTCATAATCTCAGGGTCCTGGGGTCGAGCTCCACATCCAGCTCCTTACTGGGCATGGAACCTGCTTAAGATTCTCTCTCCCTCTCCCACTGCCCCTCTCCCCCCTACTCTCTCTCTCTCTGTCTCCCCCTTTCTTTAAAATGGTAACAGTCCTCACAGTTTACTATATGCAACTACTTTGGGATGATGAAATTGAGTCACGGTATCTTGTCCAAGCACACACAACTGTCTAGGGTCAGAGCCAATATTTAAATCCAAGTAATTTGTTTCCAGAGCTGGTGCCTATAAGACGCTAAACTATACCATCTCTCCTCTCTCCTCCCCTCTCATAGAATTTTCAGTCCATTTTCTGAAGGAGAGGAAGAAAGAATCTGAAGGTATACCCAAGATGTCTACACACCTCCCTCCCTCAAGAGTCCGTGTCCAGTGGCTTCACAACTAACGCTCCCTCTCCGCTTGCCACTCACAGCCTTCTTCTTGTTTGTTGTCTCTGGACAGGGCTCTGAACTCAAATCCCCCGACCCCTTTCTCACTAACTAGCAGAGCTAGAGTTCTTGACTGAACCAATGACTTCATCAGTACTTGGAAGGCTTGCTACTTCCATTCCAAAAACACGAGGTAGGACGCCCATGTTAGAAGCAGCTAAATGGTAGGTCAGTGCCTGTAAGCCTTTTATTATGAAATTGGGTGCATATTCAGTCAGAACCCATGCTTTTTCTACACACAGAATCTTAATAATTATACATGGCACACGTCTCTCCCAGTCAGCTGTCCCTCTGAGCTTTGGTTTCAGGGGACAACAGGCTATTCTTGGAGATGGCCTTCCCCAAGACTCTCCAAGTGAATCTGAAAGAGAATCCAAAGCTAGGGTAATCCCATAATTTGTTCTCCAAACCTGACCCTATATAAAGCAAAAGTGGGGAGCTAGTAATAATTACACTGGGACAACGGGTCTGAACAGGGGCTGTCCTGGGCAAACCAGAATGCACAGTTCTGTCCCAGCTCCACTGTTCCTGAATTGGCTCCCTTCCCAGGACCTTCCCCTCCCTGTCCCGTGGAAGGGTGGGTCTGCTCTACTGATGGTTCAACATTCCATTTACCACACACTTGCATCACATGGGCCCCAACTATCTTGGCCCAGGTTGAGTGCCCAACCTTGACCCAATCAGTGTGGCCAGAAAAAGGATGTGAAAGATTGGCTTACCAAGTTCAGGAAATACAGTCTGCTTCATTTGAAACAGGGCAAGAGGAGCTGACCATTGCTACTGTGGCAGCCAGACTTGTTACCATGAACCCACCTTCCGGGGTCATGCATAATCCCCTCCCCTTGAGAATAAGGACAACTTGGGACGTGCTTCTAACCAACAGAACATGGCAAAAGTAACAGGTGTACATAATTGTGGCTGGTAAGACTGTAGCACCTGTTGTATATATTCTAGTGTGTGTGTGTATAATGCATGTATATACAATATATGTAAATATATAATCTATGTAAATATATGTGTATATAATGCATAAATATGTAATGTATGTGTATTTAATATGTAACTATATGTGTATATGTAATATGTGTAAATACATGTATACACATATAATGTATGTGTATATATATATTCTTCTCTCGATTATATCGACTTCTATATATGCAAGCTCATATGCATATATTAAAAACAGGAAGGAAATTCACCAAACTGGTAATAGCAATTATCTCTGGGTAGTGAAATTGCTGTTTCTTTATTCTCCTTCTGTATTTTCCCATTATTTCATAATGAGCAATTATTTCTTTCTAGAATCAGGACAAAAGGGCACTTTTTTAAAACATGGAATGAATCTGGGTCCGTTCAAAATAAAACACCTGTTTCTAGTTTAAGCTACTGCTATGTCCTCAGAGGTCCTGATCCTGGACACCAGAAAGGGCTACCACATTCAGCAGGACGGACGGGGAGGGGGTAAAACACACTGGGAGTAAAGAGAGGACAAGGCAGCTATCCCAGGCTCAGGAGCATCGTTGTGTGAGCCTGATGCAGGAGGTGGTGGATGAAGGGTGTTCCAGTCAAATCTAGTTCCCACCAATCTACAGGAAGGGAGGAATCCAGACTGGCACCAAGAGGCCCACGTGTGGAGGGCCCCAAAGCCCAGATTACGCTTCAGGGGGCAGTGCCAACCCACAGGGAGGGGACAGACTAGAGCTGAGCGGAGGAGAGAATATGAGTCAAGACATTACTATGCAGCCATAAAATGCAGTGAAGCCGCTAACTGTGCCCTCAACAGATGGTTAATGGCACGTAAAAGTAGTCACAACTGAATGTTAAAGACAGAGTTACATAAAGAGCATTATCTTATTTTAGACAAAATATACACAGACTGGAAAAATCCTGTATGTTAATAGTAGTTATCCCTGGGAGGTAGGACGATGGGTGATTTTTTTAGTTGCTCCTGTATTTTCCAAGTTTTCTACAATGAACATGTATCACATTTATCATCTGGAAAAAAAAAAAACAAATAAATGGTAAGTGTCAGCAACATACATATACGTAAAAGACAGGGCCCCAGATCTCAGCAGGGCTGACATTGCTTGAACAGAAACTTAGAAACAGGATCAGAGCCCAGGCCCACCTGTGCCACTATTAGGGGCTCAGGACTCCCAAGATGAGGGCAGGCCGAGGAGAGATGAAGTGGAACTGGGCAGTACAGAAGCCCAGAAGCCCAGTAGTCAGGAACTTGGGCCGCTGAGGCTTGTTCGGGGGTTGGCCATGGTGAGCACACAGGGTTACTAACTGCCCCTCTGTGTCTGAGGACTGGGCTGAGCTTTCAGATGGAGAAATGGAAAGCCAATGCTAGAAAACTGAGAGGCATCCCATCCTCTCCTGACACCTAGATTACTTACCCTGAGCAGCCCAGCCTCGTTGGCTCCCACCTATGGGCAGCTGTATGCTGCTGGAGATGTGGCATCTAATTTCAAGGTCCCTGACCTCAGTGGGCCTCCCTTGCATCATGGCGGCTTCTTCTGCCTCCTCTTCCACCTGTTTCTGTGGGTCCTCCCAACCCATAGCTTCCTTTCCAAATCCCACCACTTCCCATGACACTTTGAACAGATGCTCTTGCCTCTTCCTTCTCTTGTAAACCAGACAAGGGCTCGAACTCTCAATTCTCAATCCCACCCCTCCGAGATCCCAGCCAGCAGCCCAGCCTTATCTGTGTATCCCTATCTTCCCTCCAAGCCTTGCTGTGTGCCAGGCATCATGCACATGGGGCAAGGACACAAATTAGAAATACTCCTGGCTTGCAGAAAGCTTGCTTTTCCTCTTCCTCCCCGTCCTCTTGTCCAAGGTCAAATATTGGATCTGGCCTTCAGAGCGTCCCCTCCCAAATCCTCCAGCCATGCCCTTCTATCTTTAACCTCTTCTTCTCAACTGCCTCCTCTCTTCAGCATAAAACAGGCTCAAGAATTTCCAATCTATTGAATTTTAAAACATTCTCTTAGCCTTCATCCCTCACTTGCCCCCAACCCTCCAAGACTACGTTACTGAAAATGCGAGTGTCCTGTTCCCATCTCACTGCCCTGCAATCCGACTTCTACCCTCATCGAGCCTCTCAACAGCGTAGTAGCAAAGGCAACTTTGGAGAAGTTGTTAAATCCAAAGGACACCCTCTAGCCTTATCGGACTTAATTAAGACGGGGAGTGCCCTCTTCTATAGCATCAGATATTTTTCCCAACTCTCTGTTTCTTAACACTCCTTCCCTTGGCCTCCAAGCCACTTTCTAGTCTCACACCTTTCTAACTTCCATTTTGGACACCCCTCCTCCTGCCCCATAAACACCAGCATTCACCTAGGCTCTGCCCTTGGCTTCCCACTCTTACCTCTGACGTAAGCTGCCCTTGGCAAACACATCCAGACACACAACTTCAACGATGAGCTGCACACAGATTATTCCCCCAATTAGAATTCTCTCGTGAACTCAGACCAGTACAACGGGGTCCCATCATATCCCTGTTTGACGTAAGCAAATTCAGGTAGAGTGATTCAGTAAGTGTTTGGGGTTTTTTTTGTGGTTTTTTTGAGAGAGAAGTCAAACATTATAAATAGCCCAGGCCATTCCACAAAAGGAGGGCCTGGCCTGTAGTGAACGTTACTCTGTGGTTTCCTTGGACATCTCATTCCATAAATGCCTCTGCCATGGGGAACACCAGCCAGAGTCTAGTGTTTCAAGACACTCTGGGTCCCCAAACACAAGCCAACTGCTTCATCTCATGCTCAACTAGAGCCCCAGAGTGAAAGCCGACCCAATGCCTTCTCAAGACAATTCCAAGTATAATTTATGCAATGGTCACCCCATACTTTAACTTAATCTTAGGTGGGCGTAAGGTCTGAAGTCAGTGAGAAGGCGAAACTACTTAAGTATCCACAAAATTGTTCCCTAGGAGATCCTTTGAATGACCCCTAACCTACATATAACCCTATACAATGATATATTGGACAGTAATGTCCAAAATACCAAAAAAAGAATATGTTGGGGCACCTGGCTGGCTCAGTTGGTAGAGCATGAGAATCTTGATCTCAGAGTTGTGAGTCTGAGCCCAAGTTGGGGGTGGAGTTTATGTAAATAAACAAAACAAAACAAAAACAACAAACGAGTATGTAACATATTTTATAGGTGACTACCTGATGAGATAGTCAGCTCCCATTTTGAGCCCATGCATGGGGAAACTGCAGGGCTCAATTACATAAGTAAGCTAAGTTATATTCACATATGATATGATCTTACTGTATAGTCAATGCTTCTTGGCTCCGCTCTGAAGGGTTCCAGAAAAGGTTCCCAGGGACGAGCGGCTTGAGAGGGTGTTCAGCAGAGGAATTTGCCTGATAAACCAATTGGGGTAAGCTTACAGCATCAGGCACCTCTTTTGTCCTCACCCGATGTTACTGAATAAAGCTGAAGCAGTATGTAGAAAGATCTAGAAGGATGAAAGAACATAAGTTTTGGCAGGAAATACCAAGTAACTGCAGCATTGTGGAAGTGTTCCATGTGAATCAGGGACAAGGAGGTATGATGTGTCTGAAGGGCCTACATGTCCATCACATACATCCCCAGGTGCTAGGCTCCGACAGAATATAAGGTCTTATGGGCTAAGCTGAAGACTCTAAAGTTCATTCCAGAACATCTGGGAAGCATTTGCACTGTTTCGAGATCTGAAGTGATGAGACGGGATTGACAGTTTGGGTCCTGGACACCGGAGAGAGAGCGCAGATTGGTGTGGAAAAGAGTGTGGACAGGGACACCCTTTAGGAAGTGAGGGAGAGGTGACCCTCCCTTAGAGGGAAAATAAAGACACGGCTGTTTAATCCTCAAGGCAGGTTTAAGGAAAGTAATCTGAACTCAAAGCATTTAAACAATACGTCCCATAAACTGATGATTTGCTGCTTTACTGAGATTAAAATCACAAAGTATGTACGCCTTCAACTCCTCTCCGTGTTAAAATGTCACCCTATGTTTTCTCCCTCTTACGTCTCTGAATAAATCCCCTTCCTTCTCATTCTTCATCCCAGCCCTCCTGCAGATCCTGTATCTGTCTTCTGGCCACGAGCCCTTTTGCTTTCAGACCTTCCTCCTCCCTCTTCCCAGCTCCTTGCATTTATAACCATGAATGCTCATACTCAGGGCTGAATTTTTTTTTAAGATTTTATTTATTTATTTGTCAGAGAGAGAGCGGGAGCAAGCACAGGCAGACAGAGTGACAGGCAGAGGCAGAGGGAGAAGCAGGCTCCCTGCCGAGCAAGGAGCACAATGTGGGACTCGATCCCAGGACGCTGGGATCATGACCTGAGCCGAAGGCAGCCACTTAACCAACTGAGCCATCCAGGCTTCCCGGGCTGAATTGTTTTTTTCTTCTTAAGCTTCCCGAGCTTTCTTGAGGCCTCCAGAGCCTACCCCCTATCCCACCAGACTTTCCTCCCTCTCTCTGCCTAATCTCACAAAAGAGCCACCCATACTCAGTGCCTCACCACCCACTCCCCCTAATCATGTCCCATAGTCTGGTCTTGAACCTCCGGGGGTCTGTCCTCCTGGAGGCCCGAACTTTCTAGCAGGAGAAGCATGTACACCCACAGTACCCCCCAAGCCAGTGTCAAGCCACACAATAGAGAGCCAGGGGAGAGGAGGCCGGGGACCTGAGGGGATTATCTGAGCTGAAGAAGAGCACAGAGGAGTTGACGTATGACCCGTGCTTTGGAAGAGAAGCCGCCTCACTCTCCAAAGTGACAAATTACGCAAAAAAGGTAATTTGTTGTCCCCATCAGCTGAGAAGCCCAAGAAGTGAGCCCAGGGCTCTGCAGATGTGCCCAGGGCACATTCTCCCATCCCTTGAGCTCGGGGCCCTTCTCCCCTGCCGAGTTTGTTCTCAGTGTTTCCACGGCCTCCAAAGCTCCAGGTTGAGGCAGCCTTGGAGCTGAGGGCCAGAGTTTCTCTGCCTGAAAAAAGGCTGGCTGCCCAGATTCGGCCCCATACCCTTTCTCTAGTTTCCAAAAAAGGAAAGGATATGACCCTGCATGAATAATCAGCAAGTATGATAGGATTTTAATAAATGATGACATGGAGGCAATCCAGAGATGGAGACAGTGGTAAAAAGGTGTATCTAGGGGAGAAAACGGGTGTCTACAGATGGGAAGAAGGGAACATAAAAGAACTTGTAATTGAAAAAGAAATTGGAAATGCGATTGGGGCCTAGAACGCCATTCTAAGGTTGTGTGTGTGGCTTCTTCTTGGTAAGGGTGAGCGTGGGCGTATGCGTGGTTATTTCGGGGTGTCGAGAAAACATCAATGGTTATTGAACAAGACAAATATCTAACGAAACTGAGAGTTTAGAAAAAAAAAGACTGTGGTCATACCAAGAAAAACAGATCAAGGAATTCCTCAAAGTATTAGGAATTGCTGGTCGGGACAGGAACCTTCTTAGACCCATTCCGTTAGGATGGTTATCTCTTCATCGTCAGAAGCTGAGGTAAGTAGACAGAATAATGCCTTCTCTAGTAGGAAAGTGGTAACCATTTTTTGTAGAAAGAAGTAGGGTAAGACAGAGATTTCTGGTGAAGAATGGTGGGGAAGAAGGAATATAATCATAGCTTCTAGTAACCGAATTCTTGATTAGCAGTACAGACTTCCTGGTTATTAAAATACTAAAATATGGGGTGCCTGGGTGGCCCAGTGCGTTAACCCTTTGGCTTCAGCTCAGATCATGATCCCAGAGCCCCACATTGGGCTCCCTGCTCAGGGGAGAGCCTGCTTTTACTTTTCTCTCTGCCTGCCTCTCTCTCTTTCTCTCTCTCTCTCTCTCTGTCAAAGAAAGAAGTCTTAAAGGGCACCTTAGTGGCTCAGTGGGTTGGGCCTCTGCCTTCAGCTGAGGTCATGATCTCAGGGTCCTGGGATGGAGTCCCACATCAGGCTCTCTGCTCAGCAGGGAGCCTGCTTCCCCCCACCTCTCTTCTGCCTGCCTCTCTGCCTACTTGTGATCTATCTCTATCAAATAAATAAATAAATTCTTAAAAAAGAGAGAGAAAAGTCTTAAAAAATAAATAAATGAATGAATGAAATGAAATAAAATACTAAAATACTTCTATATCAGTTGGTAAATAGCTACTACTCTAACTCCCTGCCAGGGCCATGGCCTCTAAAACCCAACACCAGTGCACTGAGATGGTCTCAAGTTCGAGCAACCACAGCATTTTTAAAAAAGACTTTATTTATTCAGTTGCGAGAGAGAGCACACAAGCAGGGGGAGAGGCTGAGAGAGAGGGAGAAGCAGACTCCTTGCCGAACTGGGAGCCCAGCATAGGGCTTGATCCCAGGACCTGGAGACTGCGACCTGAGACCAACGCAGACACTTAACCATCTGAGCCACCCAGGGGCTCTGAGCAACCACAGCGTTAAGCTTGACCCACAGGGGGCTTCCAGAACCTCCCGCATCATATAATGGTCCATATCCTCTGTGCAGACTGGCTGATACCGGTGCCATACTGATTGTTAAATATTTCGGGGAGGCTGGGCCACCAGCGGGGAGTGGAGGGCTGGGCAGCTGCCTATCCAGGAATGGGCTAGAACCCTTAGTTGAGCTAATGATGTCCATGGCAGGCAAGCGCTCCGTACTTCATTAGGTTCACTTCGTGCTGGGACAATGATAGTCACCAGCCAATCTGATGTTGGGAAATTATCAGCATTATCTATAACCGTATTATTTTTTTTTTTTAACTCTGCTCTGGGCTACCATGAAATTTAAGCAAAAGTAAACATTTTTTTAAAAAGTAGAGTAGCTAACTCGGATTTGCCCTTGGATTACTACATTTAACCAAATCACAAAAGAGATTAGAGAGCTTCCATTTGACCCAGAAATAAAAAGTATAAAGCCAACATGGACAGTGAGAGTTAATCTATTTCGAGCCATCCTCTTAAGAGATACTGAATTTTGTAGAAGGCCGAATGTTTTAGGAAAAAGCCAACTATGGCTGGGAGTAAATAAATAGAAGTGGCTTGTGCTTTCCTGCTCACTTAGCAAAGTATTCTGAAGCAATTTCGTCCACAAAGGAAATTCTTAGACTTTTAATATTTATCCTAGAAATACAGGCATTCTTTGAACTGTACAATAACTGAGTTTGGAATATCAATTTTGTGGTGAATTTTTATTTTTAGAAAAGCATTTGGAAGGCAAGAGAAAAAGAGTTTTTCAATAAGCTACACATAGAACTGCCACGTGACCCAGCAATCTCACTCCCAGGTATATACCCAGAAGAAGGGAAAACAGGTTTTTAATTAGTAACTTGTACGTGAACATTCACAGTGGCATGATGCCCAACGGCCCAAAGGTGGAAACAATTGAAAAGTCCATTAATGGGTGAATGGATAACTGAGACGTGGCACACTCGTGCAGGGGAATATTATCCAGCCATAAAAAAGGAAGGAAGCGTTGCCTCCTGGTACAACATGGATGAACCTTGAAAACATGATGCAGAGTGAACGGGGCCAGACAGCAAAGGCCACATACTGTGTAATTCCATTTGTATGAAATGCCCAAAAGAGGCAAATCTGTGGAGACAGGAAGCAGGGGCTGCAGGAAGGAGAGAATGGGGGTACAGAGGGCTTTTGGGGGTGACGAAAATGCTCTGGAATGAGAGAATGGCAGTGGTCGCGTGCCATGCTGAATGTACTAAATGCCCCTGAATTGTACACTTGAAAATGGTTAAATTGAGGGGCGCCTGGGCGGCTCCGTGGGTTGAACGTTGGACTCTTGATTTCAGTTCAGGTCATGATCTCAGGGTCGTGAGACCGAGCCCTGCCTCGGGCTCCCAGTTCAGTGCTCGTGCATGCACACGCTCTCTTAAATAAATAAATCTTTTAAAACAATAAAATAAAATAGTAAAACGGTTGAATTGAGGGGTGCCCAGCTAGCTTGGTCACAGAAGTATGTGATTCTTGATCTCAGGGTTTTAATCCCCGTCCCACGCTGGGTGTAGAGAACACTTAACAAATAATTTTAAAAAATAAAATGGTGGGACGCCTGGGTGGCTCAGTTGGTTAAGCGGCTGCCTTCGGCTCAGGTCATGATCCCAGCGTCCTGGGATCGAGTCCCACATCGGGCTCCTTGCTTGACGGGGAGCCTGCTTCTCCCTCTGCCTCTGCCTGCCTCTCTGTCTGCCTGTGCTCGCTCTCTCTCTCTCTCTAACAAATAAATAAATAAAATCTTTAAAAAATAAAAAATAAAATGGTTACACTGATGAATTCTCTCATAGACTTTGTGCCACCATTTTTAAGAGGACGGGAGAAGAGAAGCTTCTGGGCTGTGAGATCCCGAGAACACAAGTTCAAGAGGCGGCCGCTCTCGGGGAGCACCAGCACCAGCACCCCCTTCCCAACACACCCGCCTCTGGCTCTTCTTCCCACAGGGAGCAGCACTTCCTCCCCAGCTGGCTTTCTCTTTTTGTTTTGTTTTTCCAAGAACTCTCTAATGAGGTTTTTAGTCTTCAATATTTAACTGCTTTCATCACAATGAAAAGACTCTTTTCCTGATACTTTATGTGAAGGAACGGAAGACAAACTACTCTTTGCTCATAAAAATAAGTCATTGTTCCATCCAACCAGAAATGTTTTAGTTCTGTTTTTAAGTGGAAGCTTGTTACAAGGTCCAAGACAAAGAAGCTTCAGGTAAAAAACCGTTTGATGGCCACCGATGATTACCATAAGCCCCTGTGGTGACCAGCTCACTGGACTGGGAGTTGTGGGAATGGTTGTAGGAGACGGATGGTTCCCTGTACGCGTAGCCCATCGCCAAAATCAATACAGAGCTTCCCTACTTTCAATGTTAGGTCGCCTTCACATGTACGTGTTGTAAATACGTCACAACAATTGTGCATGACCAGGAATAGAAACATCTCGTTTCTTGCCTGTGGAAAATATGGAAAATTCTTTGACACACACACACATACACACAGACATTCAATTTTAGATTTCCTATAGATTTCTGAGTCAAAAACAACATCTAAGGCTGCTATTTTAAAACCGAATTACAGAATTTTTTATGACAGGAAACCATCCTAACAATGACACCTTATTTCCTGAAAACTACGAGAAAATTCCACATATTTCCATGTTGACTTTACCAGAGCTCAAAGGCCACAATTCCTACATCTTAGTCACACAAATGTGTATTGCATATGTCATTTGAAACTAAGCATGCTTTACGTTCCGAGGTCTCACTCAGTGTTTAAGAAATATATAAAGGTTGGGGCCAACTGAAATATGTAAAAAATATTAACACTTGAGAAAGGTTCAGATTTCCTTTTGATCTTAACTGAGACATCGCTATTGAATAACTGAAAGGCTCTCAAAAACCATTTAATCTAATTTTGCATTATTAATTTCAACATCCCTTCTGACAAGTTTTTCTAACATCTGGATACACGGTGCTATCCTTTTTTTCTTCCTAGCTTAGAAGCAGCAGTAAAAGGACACAAGAGGGGCACCTGGGGGGCTCAGTGGGTTAAGCCTCTGCCTTTGGATCAGGTCATGATCTCAGGGTCCTGGGATCGAGTCCTGCATTGGGCTCTCTGCTCAGTGGAGAGCCTGCTTCCTTCTCTCTCTCTGCCTGCCTTTCTGCCTACTTGTGATCCCTCTGCCAAATAAACAAATAAAATCTTTAAAAAAAAAAAAAAGACACAAGATACAGACTTTTCTGTAGTCACTGAAGTATTGGGATCATTTAAACTAAACTGGAAAAAAAAAAAAAAAACTAAACTGGAAAGGGAAAAAGCAAGGTCTAAGGCATCGTTACCCAGACAAGCTTGCCCGAACACATGTCTGATGAGGTGGCCATTGGCATGTGGCTCAAGTCTAGTCATTGTTTTGTACACTGTCCCCGGTTGGAGAATCACAGAAGTCTACTGTCAAGAATCTTGCTCCACTTTGTTTAACTCGACATTCCCCGTCCTTATTTGACCACTCCTTTTTCCTACTAACATGATTCACATTCCTCAGACACCTCAGGCCTCGCTGATCTGGTGAGTTCTCCTAAATCTATGGCCCCTGATATTCTGGACAATCATGGTTTGAGTCAAGAAACAGCCTGGTTTATCGAGATGTTTGAATTTTGCAAAGTTAATGTTATCCCCATTCCTGCAGAAAGCACTTTTCTGAGTCTTTTTGTCCTTCATCCAGCTTCTGGTCTGTTAGGATTCTCACGTCCTTTTGGTAAAAAAAGGCCTGGACAAAAAAGGGCAGGCACCCACATTTTCTCCCACCCTGCTTTCTTGCCATATGCCAGTTTGAGAGTTAAGCATGCACACGAATAACAGGGTAAATCGGTAGAGAGACTATCAGTATCCTAGCGATTTCTGGTCATCCTTTAGGACAGGATTGGGCAAACCTTTCCTGTAAAGAGCCAGACAGTAAACATGTGCGGTCTACGTGAACTCTGGGCCAACTACTCAGCTCTGCAGTGTAGTTTGAAAGCAGCCGTAGATAATATGTCAATGAGTGGATGTGACCTTGTTCCAATAAAACTTTATATTCATACACGGAAATCTGAAACATGTATAATTTGCATGTCACAAAGTCTTCCTTTGATTTTTTCAACCATTCAAAAATATCAACACCATCCTTGGTTCACAAATCCTCTAAAAACAGGCAAAGGCTGGATTTGACCCTTGGGCTAGTTTGATACCTGGCTTTAGGAAATGTTAAGAGACAAGTAGATAAGGAAGTAGAGAGCCAACAAAATATGTCTTGAGTATCTACTATTTGCCAGAGACTATGCCAAGCGCTGCCGGGGAGACAACAGGGAAGGGAAACAAGCAAAATCCCTGTCCTCAGGAAGCACATGTTCTAAGCAAGAGATTCGAATAATAAACAAGATCATTTCTGGTTGAGCTCTTGGTCTAGAGGAAATGAACAGAGTAATGAAACTGACCACGCCAGAGAGGCAAAAACAATCCTTTTCATCTTTGCATTAGTTTCCTGTAGCTGCTGTAACACAATGCCACAGATCAAGAGGCTTCAAAAAACAGACATTTGTTCTCTCATAGTTCTGGAGGCCGGAAGTCCAAAATCAAGGTACCAGCAGGCAATACTTTCCACGGAAGCTTCAAAGGAGAATCTGTTCTTTGCCTCTTTCAACTCTGGTGGCTGCCAGCATTCCTTGGCATTTCTTGCCTAGTGACTGCCTCAGTCCAATCTCTGCCTCAGAGGACACATTGCCTCCTCATCTGTGTGTTCTCCTGTCTCAAGTCTCCCTCTGCCAAAGGCACTTGTCATTGAATTTAGGACCCACCTGAATAATCTCATCTCAATATCCTTAACTTAATTGTGTCATCAAAGACGCTTTGCCCAACTTAGGTACCATTTTGCAGGTTCGGCTAATTCCTAAATTATCTTTGCTTGGCTGTATGAAGTCGCAGCCTTCCAACAAACAAATGTAGACATAATGATCTACTGGGAGCTCGCTTCTGCAGCCACCACTGAAACAATGGACTCTGGCTTAAACCACCAGGTGAAAGGCCACTGGAACAAAGGATATTTCCACAGACTCTGTGTATCTTCCAACAGATTAGTTATTCATGACAAAGGGGACAGGTACCTTTGCCGTAAAAAAACTCAATGAAATGCTTCTGAACCAAGTGATCAGGCCTTGTCCTGAGGCCCTGTGAAGTCGTGGTAGTGAGAGATCCCAACCTCACCTGCATAGTTTCTCAACAGAAATGCAGAAGCTAATCTACTCATGAGGAAACAAAGCCAAGTCAAGGGACATTCTGCAAATCTGGATTCTTCACATCGAGGAACATTCTGCAGATACTGGATTCTGCATCTGGATTCGCCAAGATAAACTGACTGATTCTCCTAGACCGTAAACTCCTAAGGGACAATATACAGTCTTACTCATCACCCAATCTCCAGCACCAAGAATGGGATATTAGTGAAATAATGTAATTTAAAGTATGTACAGGGGTGCCTGGGTGGCTCAGTGGGTTAAAGCCTCTGCCTTCCGCTCAGGTCATGATCTCAGGTCCCGGGATCGAGCCCCACATCAGCCTCTCTGCTCAGCAGGGAATCTGCTTCCTCCTCTCTCTGCCTGCCTCTCTGCCTACTTGTGATCTCTGTCAAATAAATACATAAAATCTTTAAAAAAAAAAAAAAAAGAAAGAAAGAAAGACCATTCACCTTACTCCTTATTTCTGCCACTGTTTTGTAGCCCAAATCTAGCTTGCTTATCTCGAAAACATAGGCATACCTCAGAGATACTGCACTTTGGTTCTAGAGCACTGCAATAAAGCAAATATTACAAACGAAGTGAGTCAAATATATACTTTTGTCTCCCCATGCATATAAAAGCTAGGGGTACACCATATGGTGGTCTCTTGAGTATGCAATAGCATTATGTCTACAAAAACATACACCCTTAATTAAAAAACACTTACCTAAATGCTAACCATCATCTGAGCTTTGGAGAGTCATAATCTTTTGGCTGGTGGAGGGTCTTGCCTCACAGTGGATGCCTGCTGAATGATCTGGGTGGGAGTTGCTGAAGGTGGGGTGGCTGTGTGCAGTAATCTTTTAAAATAAGACAATAAAGTTTGCCACATCAATTGACTCCTCCATTCATGAATTTCTCTGTGTATCACGTGACGCTGTCGGACTGCATTTCACCCACAAGAGAGCTACTTCCAAAATTGGAGTCCATCCTCTTAAACCCTGTTGCTGCTTTATCAACTAAGTTCATGTACATCCTAAATCCTTCGCTGTCATCTTCACCAGGAGTAGATTCCATCTCAAAAAACTCCTTTCCCTGCTCATTCTTTTTTTTTTTAAACCTTTTTTTTTTTTAAGATTTTATTTATTTATTAGTCAGAGAGAGAGAGAGTGAGCACAGGCAGACAGAGAGGCAGGCAGAGGCAGAGGGAGAAGCAGGCTCCCTGCAGAGCAAGGAGCCCGATGTGGGACTCGATCCCAGGACGCTGGGATCATGACCTGAGCCGAAGGCAGCTGATCAACCAACTGAGCCACCCAGGTGTCCCCTCCCTGCTCATTCTTAAGAAACAACTCCACATCCATTCACGTTTTATCATGACATCGCCAGGATTCAGTCACACCTCCCCACTCCACTTCTAATCCCAGTCCTCTTGCTAATTTTCACATCTGCAGTTACTTCCCCCACTGAAGTTTTGCAACTTCAATTTATAAAAAAACACAATACCTGCAAAACACAACCAAGCAAAGCACGATAAAATATAGTATGCCACTAATCATGTTAGGCAGCTAGAATTGTAACCTGACTGAAAAAGAAAACAACTAGAATTATGAAATAAAACAACTGTGAAATAATTCTAGTAGGTAGATTTTTCTGCATGGAAATGACAATGGGGCATAAAGATATGAAGTGGCTTCATGTGCAAGATATTTTTAAAATGCAAACCGAACTTTTCTGTAGCTTTCTATCCATACCAGGCACTGGTCCAATAATATCAGGCTTCTGGCCATCAGCTTTAATTAATTCAATTCTACATTGAATTCAATATTCTTCAATAACTCCCTTTTCCAAAAATGCATTTGAGGTATTGATGTTAACATTTTATTAATAGATCAGCTATATCTGCACTCTGTGCAGATAACATTAATATCAAGGATCCAAAAATAAAATGAAGTGGAATTCAATTTTTCCTAGGCATACTTTGGTCATATTTGCAGAATAAGTATGGTGCATATATAGGTGTATCAATGTGGCCACTAATTTATCCAAAAACCCAGTTTTTTACCAAGCACTTAGTAGCTATCAGATACTGTGGAATTTATATATTCAGGGACCAGGAAGCTGTTTGGAAAAATGACCACAAATTCCCCTCCCCACGTCCACATCCTTGCAGTGTGATATCACACTTCCCATCAGAAGGTAAAACCTATTTCCCCAGCCCTTGCACCGGAGTTGGTCCTGTGACTTGTAGGGGAAAAAAAAAAAAGTGACACAAGCAGTGTCTTTCATCCTGCTGTGAGGCTCTGCTCTCCTGCTGGATCTGGGGCCCTCACACCACCACGTGGATGAGCCCCAGCTAGAGCTAGTCCGCTAGAGGAGAAACATGGAGACACACCCAGGCTCTCTGGCCAATTGCCAGACATAGCAGCAAGGCCTTCCTGGTTATTCGGCCACCATCTCACCCATCGGCTGACTCGAGACATGTGGTGAGCCCAGAAGAAATCAGCTGAGCTGCCCAGACCAGAATCGCCTGACCACAGAATCACACACTAAACATAGGGTTGTTTTAAGCCACTTAATTGGGGGTGGGGAAGCTTTACTAGCAAAAGCTATCTGACTAAAACAGGCAATAGTTTTACAATTCAGAACACCAGTCTCACAAATTCTTATTCAGGGACTTTTGTGGGACATTCTTATAAAGTCAAATCTGCAAAGCCTCCATTCTACTTGCCCCATGGACCAAACGGCGATCGGAAGCCCAGTGAGTGCACTGAGGCTTGGGGGCAACACCACAGTTTATTCAGCAAACATTTACTGAGTCTCTATGGAATCTACGGGAATACAGAGGTGATTAAACAACTCAGGGTCCACTCCCAAAATTCTTAGTCAAGGAAATGGAAAAACACAATAGTAATCAAAGGATTAGAATAAAATCTGATAATGTCTGTGGAGGAGTGAGGTGTGTGGGAGGTGGCGGGGAGGGTAAGTAAAGAGAAGAGATTGAAGGTCTTCTAGTCAACCACCAAAGCCAAATCTTGAGAGATCCAAGGAGTCACCCAGGAGAAGCAGGGGATGGGAGGATATGCGGCGTCAAGGAGACAGGAGGGAGCTGGGATCCCCTTCATTATAACGTCAAGTGTTTCCCTGGGGTTGGAACCCAGAGCACACAAATGGGAAAGCATCAGGCAAGAGTGGAGCTAAAGAGGGAAGGGTGATGGCAACCCACGCAGTGAGAGGTCATGCTGAGAAATTTGAGTTTTATTTTGAAGGTAAAACAGAGCCACTGAAAGTTTTTAAGGTGGGGAGATGACATGGTAAGTTTGCCCAACTTGCCAGGAGTGAGAATGGTGAGAGAGAAATCAACCGGAGGCAGGGAGACCAAGGAGTAAGTTGCACTAAATTTCTTGAAATCGTGATCTCCGTGGGGGTTGGGAAGATATAGTGATCAGCGTTGAATGGGTGCATCAAATCGGGGTGGGGTGATTAGGGATAGTAAGAGGAGATAACTGTCAAGGGCAGATTAGGGACTTAACGAAGGCAATGAGGGAGCTGGTTTGAAGACAAGAGTTGGAAGCTGAGCTTTTTTTTTTTTTTAAGGTTTTTTATTTGAGAGAGAGAGAGAACATATGCCTGCATATGGGCCAGTGTGGGGAGGGGCAGAGGGAGAGAATCTTCCAGCAGATCCCTTGCTGAGCCTGGAGCCCCACGGGACAACTGATCCCATGACCCATGAGATCATGACCTGAGTCGAAACCAAGAGCCAGACGTTCAACTGACTGAGCCACCCATGTGCCCTGGAAGCTGAGTTTTGACCTACTGAGTCCGGGCCATCCATGGGAACCCCAAATGGAAATGTACATAGGAATGTGCTGCTTGGGAGCTCAGTAGAGGCATGGAAGCCGAAGGTGCAGACTCCGGGTGATGGACATAGAGACATTCCCCAAGAACCCTAGGAGCTATGCCCTTGGGAAAGTGACTTTCCTGTCTGGTTTCCATGTCTGTAAAATGAAGATATTAATCATTATGTGAGAAGGTTGTGGTGAAAATTACATGTCATAACTTAAAACACAATGTTTGGTACATGACATGCATTCAACACATCCTTATTGTGAATGAGAATCAAGAAGGGAATGTATTCAGTGAGAAGAGGCCCAGGAAAGGTGGAGATCTGGGGAGCTCCAGTATTTAACAAACAGGCTAAGGAGCAAAAGATACTGAAAGAAAAAGAAGCAGAAGAAAGTAGCATAACCATTCAGAAAGCTGCTTATTAATATAATCCTACTATCTTCCACAGAAGGTCATACACATTGACCAATAATAATTCCTCTGTGTAACTATCCTGAGGAAATAATATTTTTTTAGAAAATTAAGAACAGGGGCGCCTGGGTGGCTCAGGCATTAAGCGTCTGCCTTTGGCTCAGGTCATGATCACAGGGTCCTAGGATTGAGCCCTGCATTGGGCTCCCTGCTCTGCGGGGGGGCCTGCTTCTCCCACTTCCACTCCCCCTGCTTGGGTTCCTTCTCTCACTGTCTCTCTGTCAAATAAATAAAAATAAAAATCTTTAAAAAAAAATAAGAACAATATGGGGTGCCTGGGTGGCTCACTCAGTTAAGTGTCGCCTTCAGTTTGGGTCATGATCCTGAGGTACAAGGATGGAGCCCTGCATAGGGCTCTCTGCTCCGTGGGGCATCTTCTTCTCCCTCTCCCTCTAACACTCCACTCCTGCTCTCTCTCCTCTTTCTCTTTCTCTCTTTATCTCAAATAAATAAATATGCTCTTTTAAGAAATTACGAACAATATTTGTATAAAATATTTATTGTGCTTCAAATAAACATAAACATAGAGAAGAGTTATAAAAACTGTGGTGAGGGACACCTGGGTGGCTCAGTTGGTTAAGCGGCTGCCTTTGGCTCAGGTCATGATCCCAGCAATCCTGGGATCGAGCCCTGCATCGGGCTCCTTGCTCGGCAGGGAGCCTGCTTCTCCCTCTGCCTCTGCCTGCCACTCGGTCTGCCTGTGCTGGCTCCTGCGCTCTCTCTCTGACAAATAAATAAATTTTTTAAAAATCTTAAAAAAAAAAACTGTGGTGAATTTACAGGACTTATACAAGAGTGGTGGGCGGGTCCAACCTGGGACAGTGATGACGAATGAGGCTGTTCATAAACTAGAATAAAACATACCAACTATTAATAGAGATCAGATTATATGATATAATTTCTGATTTTTGTTATTCCTTAATTCATTACAGTGATTTGGGGTATTATTCATACCCCAAAACCTCTACCTAAAAAAACCTTAAAAAGTTCTGATTTTTGTTATTCCTTAATTCATTACAGTGATTTGGGGTATTATTCGTACCCCAAAACCTCTACCTAAAAAATAAATAAAAGGAACTACAGATATTTTACTGGTGGAAGGAGGGGCGGGAGAATATTCACCTTGCTTCCAATGTCACTCAAAATATGACCTCTGCCTTGGGGCACCTGGGTGCTCAGTGGGTTAAGCCTCTGCCTTTGGCTCAGGTCATGATCTCAAGGGTCCTGGGATGGAGCCCCGCACCGGGCCCTCTGCTCAGCAGGGAGCCTGCTTCCTCCTCTCTCTCTCTGCCTACTTGTGATCTCTTGTCTGTTGAATAAATAAATAAAATCTTTAAAAAAAAAATGACCTCAGGGTGCCTGGGTGGCTCAGTGGGTTAAAGCCTCTGCCTTCGGCTCAGGTCGTGATCCCATTCGAGCCCCACATCGGGCTCTCTGCTCAGCAGGGAGCCTACTCCCCCCCCCCCCCCCCCCCTGCCTCCTTGTGATCTCTGTCAAATAAATCTTAAAAAAAAAAAATGACCTCTGCCTTTCTACGATTATAATGATTCTGATGATTCCTTAGCATGTAACCTTCCTCCTGCCTGTCCGTCTGATTGTTTTAGTTTTCCTACCTCCTATCCTCCTTCCCTTTCTCAGACTTGTCCCTCTGCTGGAATGCTGCCTCCCAGAGACTAATAACCTGACCTCTAACTAACCAGGCCTATCAAAACATACCTATCCCACCAGCCCGACCGGCCCCTCTGACCCACCTGGATCTTATCTCTAATCTCTTTCTAGTCAGTGACTATGGCTTTGTGCTTCCTTCAAGGCATTACTATTTCATTTCATGCCCAAAATACTCACCCTGAGGTCATTCTACGGACAAGCTTGGTGGGGGTGGGGAGAGATCTCCAAACACTTTAGAATCGTTGCAAAACTGCGTGTGTGTGCACATATGTGCCTTTTTTTTTTTTTTTTTTGAGAGAGAGAGAGAGAGGACTCACAACTTTCACCAGATTCTCAAACTTTCCATGAGCCAAAAGACGGTAAGAAATACCATTCAATTCTCATTTGGTCCTTTTGTCCTACCGGCTGGAAGAACTTTCCAGGACCTCCTTGGTGCCTGGGAAAGAGCCTTGCACAAAACAGGTACCGGGTTGTTGAATTCAACTGAATGGAGTCAACACAGATGTTGACATCTACCAAGGGGAAAGGGGAGAGTTTTAAAAGAAGAAACACACACACACACACACAAAACCCCTTACCTTCTCCAATGTAAAGATTCTATCACAACCCACACAAGAACAAAAGTGAAAGTGAAATCACTGTATTTTCTTTAAAACCTAGGGCCCAGCCTGCCGCCAAGGCTGGGATTAGGGGATCAGGCGAGGTCGTGTGCAGTCTTCAGTCTGCCCCTGACTCATTTCTATTTTGAGTCATAATTCTCTTAAACTCACTCTACCTCATTTCCTATTTATGCAACACGGGAAAATAGTTCTTGTCCCTTATCTACCCAATGAGGAGGTCGTCAGGAAAACAGATGACACACAGAACGCTTTCTGAACACTTCATTAGGCAGTCTCCACAAATCTTTTCATCAGCAAGCCTGTGGCTGCAGAGGCCCTGCCGAGCCGTAGTGATTGTTTTGATGTCCCGATGCTTTCTTTCTGGTCTAAAATATTTCCAAATGTGCTCGAGTTTAACATGGACGGTAAGAAAAATCTTGGGCTGGAATGCGCTCTGACCACACTCCAGAGCAGTGTTTCTCAATTTTTAACCCATATTCCCATTTGATAAGCATTAGAAATCCCGCTCCCTCTTTAAACTTTGTATTCTGAAAACAAGGGTTGACTTTTCCTGCCCCTTTTCAAAGTACACACTTGTATGATAACTACTACTCCGCAGGAGTGCCTGGGTGGCTTAGTGGGTTAAGCCTCTGCCTTCAGCTCAGGTCATGATCCCAGGGTCCTAGGATCGAGCCCTGCAGCAGGCTCTCTATTCAGCAGGGAGCCTGCTTCCTCCTCTCTCTCTGCCTGCCTCTCTGCCTACTTGTGATCTCTCTCTCTCTGCCAAATAAATAAAATCTTTTAAGAAAATAAATTCTGATTTTTGTACTATACCACTGAATTCTTCTCAAGGAAATTGAACCTTGTCCACCCCGTCCCCATAACAATTGTTCTAAAAGGTGAGCTTACCAACCATCTAGACTGTCTCTGATTCATTCTGGTACCCCCAGGACTCAGCATGCAAGCATTTCGCACTCAGTACTCCTCACTTCCGCAGAGGCCTGGCAGCCTCAGGCCCCGCGCTCATTCTGTTCCCTCCCCACCAAGTGACTTCCTGCTTCTTTCTCCTCTTCAGGCTTTACTCCAGAAGCTGCCCAGGAAATCTCCCTGGCTCAGCCAATCCCTTCCTTGGGTTCCTTATAGCTCCTGGGTATATCTCTAGCTGCCACTCATCACTTCCTACTGATTTTTATCTGCTTAGGCTCCCCCCTCAAACTGTACAGTTAAAGGGGTTCGCAATGATTTTTTGGTGCCTCAGCCACCTGTGACAGCCTTGTGAAGCCTCAGAATAAGGTAACATAACACAGGCATATGCAGCCAACGATATTAGGAAATACGGGTGTCCAACTAGCAAAACCTGCATCTGATGTAAGAACACATGTGCCCTCTTACTGGTGCATGAAATGACACTATCCAGTGGTAGGCCAAAAAGCCGCCATTATTTCAAAGTCGTGATATGCAGACGCAGTATTTAAAGAGAGCAGCAAGCAGCTGTGATCGGATATAGAATATGAAAATACGTGTGCTTCCTCATCACAGTCGCGGGTACGGCTAATACTGCTGTGGTTTTTCCATCACCATTTCTCCCTGAAGGAAATACCGTGCTGCAGTCAGAGGTTACTGAAAATGGGATCTTTTCTCCATTCAAGTTCCCAAAGCCTCGGAATTCCACCCAAGGACAGGGATCCGTGGACACCTGGATAAGCCCCGCTTTGTATTCTCACTGCTCTAGGCACACAGGGGTGGGGGGTTGGGGTAACAGCCACGAAACACTGTCATGGTAACAATGGCAATATTAAGTATGAATTCAAAAACGGAGATAAATAATTTCTCCTGCTAATCCGTGCTGCCATTATGCGTCGTGTGCTGAATCCTGGGAAATTATTCACAGAGTACCAGGGAATTTCAGGTTCATGCACCTGGAACCACATGTTCCTTCGGTCACCTTCTAACATATTTCTCAATTCTCCAAGCATTAATATTAAGCCACCTAAAGAGAATATCTAAAGATCAAAGAGGTTCAGAGGAGAAAATCAGTCCCCACCCCACCATGACCTTGACGGTGTCCCTCGGCTGTGACCTTCACAAGGGACGGTGTAGCTCTAGATACAGGAGGCATGTAGGAAATTCCCTTGGTTCAGTCTTTTTCTTCCTGTTGCAGCAGCAAATAATGCAAGACGCACTGTCCCCACCACGCCTCTCTCTTAATATTACTAAATACTTCCTTTCTTCTCTCTTCACTGTTGCAGTTCTTGCCTGGAGCGTTTCGAAAGGGTATAAAAATAATGAAACAGGTTCAAGAGAACTGGAGTGACAATGAAGCACCCAGTGGGGAAAAACCCTGTTCACTGTGAAATTTTCACATGACCCTCTCTGGTCTGATGCTGCATATTCAACCATGCACTCTGGGGCCCAGCTGGTGTGCGGCGTCTTAGGCCATGCGTAGAAGGAAAAGGCATTTCCTCCACCTCCAGCCCTGGGACCCATTTCCCCCAGCATTGGTGGAGGTCTGGTTTCTTAATTTCTAGCAGAGTTTACGTGAATTAAGGTGAATTAAAAACTGTTTACCTTAAAACCCCTTTTTTCACTCCCACCCAAGAAATCTGGAATTCTAAGAATTCTAAATTCTAAAAGAATATTCAAATTCTAAAAGAATATTGAGGGATCCTGCGGATCCACTCCCAGGCCCTACCTACCCTGTCGTGCCCTAAACATTTGCAACATTAAAAATGAGGCCCTGGGGAGGCCAGGAGGGATCTCTCCTGGCTTCCTCCAGCATCCTGCCACCCTCCTCCAGGGAGCTGGGCATATCACTCGGTGCTTCTGCGGGACACCAAAAGTATCTGAAGAGAGGGGCTCGGGGCCTGAGGGAGGACCTCGGGAGGTCCGGCAGAAGCACCGTGTGATATGCCCAGCTCGCTGGAGGAAGCCAGGAGAGATCCCCCCTAGACTCCCCAGGGCCTCAGCCAAAGAGGCCTGCTGCTCAGGACACTCTCTCTCCCGCCTTAACTCTCGAGCTCATCAACCTCTTACCTTTTGTCCCCAAACATGCTCCAACCGATTACACTTCAGAGCAATAACAACTACCTTTACACCACTTCTCCCCAGAGTTAGCAAACTGCCGCCCCATTATCTGTGTGTTCTAACTTAAGAGAGCAGTCCGCAGCCGTGTCCTCACTTCCTGCCCCTTGCTCTCTTCTCTAACCTCTCTCAACTGTTTCCAGCCGCCAGCCTCTGCGCTGCACTGCAGTTAGCTTATTAAAAAGGAGGCAGCTAGGCGCCTGGGTGGCTCATTTGGTTAAGCGGCTGTCTTCCTGACCCAGGTCATGATCCCAGGGTCCTGGAATCCAGTCCCATATGGGGCTTCCTTGGCTCTGCTGGGAGCCTGCTTCTTCCTCTCCTCTCTGCCACTCCCCCTGCTTGTGCTCACAGGCATGAGCTCTCTCTCTCTCTCTGTCAAATAAATAAATAAAATCTTAAAAAAAAAAAAAAAAGAAAGAAATGAAAAGCAGGGTGCCAACCTCAATGACCTCATAATTGCCAGGTGGATGCAGTGGATGGCTCTGGGTCCTTCACTGGCCCAACCCAGGCGGTGCTGGCCATTCCTTCCACCTGGAAACAGTCCTCCCTGTTCTCCTCCCACCTCTTAGTTTTGCCTCCAACTTTCCTTAAACATGGGTGTTCCTAATTTCCCTCTTACAGTCCCGTTGTCTTAATCTAACCATTCTCCTTAGCAGATCTTGTCGGTTGGGCCTGCAACTTTTTTGCTCATGAATCCCCTAAAATAAGATCTACATGCCCCTGTACCATGTCTAAGCTGACATTCAAATTTTTAACCCAAGTTCAAATGGTTGCAAAGAATCTAGCTTACGGCGTTTTCACGCATGTGCAACTCTTCAGTAGTCAGAAATGGCACACCATTCTTTTTTCTGTTTTAAGTCCTATTTCCATTCCATTTGCCCCACAGATTTTTTATTAGCTTTATTGAAGTATCAGTCATATCATAAAATCCACCCACTTAAGTGCACAATTTAATGGTTTTTGGCACCGAGTTGTGCAATCATCGCCACAATCATTTTAAAACATCTTCATCACCCCGAAAACAAACCTCATACTGATGAGCAACCACCCCCCATTCCCTGATGCCCCACCACAGCCCTAAGCAACCACTAATCTACTTTCTGCCTATAGGTTTGCTTGTTCTGGGCATTTTACACAAATGGAATCCTACGGCATGTGGTCTTTTGTGACTGGCTTCCTTCCCTTAGCATAGCTCTTCAGGGTTGTACATGTGTCAGTACTCATTGCTTTTTATCATCCGACAGTACTCCGTTATCTGGCTATGCCATATTTTCTTTCTTCATCAGATGCTCGACATTCGGGTGGTTTCTCTTTGGGTTATGATGAACAATGCTGTTGTCAACATTCATGTTCAAATTCTTGTGTTACCCACAGTTTTTTTATCTTTCTTTTTTTTTTTTAAAGATTTATTCTTTTATTTTAATGTTCCTTTTTTTAAAAGATTTATTTATTTATTTGGGGGAGGAAGAGAGAGCATGCCAGAGAGTAGGGGGAGCAGCAGAGAGAGACAATATCCAAGCAGACTCCTGCTGAGTGTGAAGTCTGCACGGGGCTCGATCTCATGATCCATGAGATCATGACCTGAGCTGAAACCAAGAGTCAGAAGCCCAACTGACTGAGCCACCCAGCTGCCCCTAATCTCTGTGTTTCAATGGTTTCCAACAGTAAGCTTTTCATGTATCTCATCCACAAACTATAAACACAAATTAAAAATTAAATTAAAAATCAGAAATAAAAATGAAAATAAAGTTTCTGTGACCATAACTCACCAAATACACAAAAATTCTGGACTGAGTAGTAATAAATTCCTATTATTGGTAATACAAAAGTAATCAGAGCACCAGAAGTATATTACAAAATTTGACAATTCTTACACATAAAAAGTAAACTTTTATTGGAAATACATCCCTCACGAGAGATGAACTGGGTTTATTTTCCAGTAATTAGTTCACGAGTCTGTGGATGCCTTTTTATTACAATGTAACAGTTTGGTATAATCACATCTTCCTACCTGTCCTTTTACTGAGACAATTACAGAAAATACACAAGTGGAGGGATGGCAGTATTCTACTTACAGTCGTGCTACTCAAATCTCTGACATCCAGGCAAGCTAGAGCCCCACAATTACTTTGTAATCTATCGTCAAAAATTATGTTTAGATCTCCCTCCCAAAATGTTGAAGACAAACAGCTCAAACCACCTGATTTGTAAAAGGAAGTGTCGCCCTGGCCAGAGTCACTTTCTCACACCTGCATGGTTGTTGACAATAGCCCCTTTGTTTGGAGCCCAGGTTTTTATACACTCCCCAAACACCTCATGCTGGAAAGGCAAGAGATGTGCCTTTCCCTGTAAAGTGGGAGGCTGACTCGCTTGCAGGGGGATCCATTTCAGAAAAGGGTTTATATATGAACAATAAACACCTGGAAATTGCTTCCCTCACCCAGACTGTGATTTCATTTCCTTCAACTGCTTTGGCTCTCAACTCCACATCTCCAGCTCAGCCTCCACAGAGCCCCAGACCCTTGCACTGCTTGGCCAGTCCTCGGGTCCCTCGAGAGTCCCCCAGACCGCTGATCTCCGAATCTCCCTGTCCCTATTCCCAGGCAGCCTCATCCACTCTGCATCATCACTGCACTGCCCCTAGACCAGGATGTGACAAGATGCTACCATGCCATGATCAAGTCATTGCCCTGTTGGAAATCCCTCACGTATACCCCAGACCTATCTTGAACTTTTGCATGTAAAGCCTCTCCTCCAAGACACAAAGTGAAGCCAGACCTTCTCCAAAGAAATGATGCAAGCTCGCAAACCTCGGACCGTCTAACAGCCAGTGAAGAAGGGCCAGGCTCCAGGAGACAGGGCAGATTAGCTGAAAGGATGGACTCTGGAGTGGGACTGCCTGGGTTAAAGGCTATCACTCCAGGGGTAACCGTGGGTGAGATCTTCGACCTCCCTAAGCCAGCTTCTTCATCTACAGACGATAGTAATACTGTCTTTCTTTAAGGGTGGGGACAACGATGAAATGATGAGATTCGTGTAATGTGCCTAGTGCAGTGCCTGACACATGCTAAAGCAGGGTAAGACCTTGAGGAATCCTAACCACCACCATCACAAAATAAACCACTCAGTTGTTAAGTTGAGGGTCCAAGTCCATGACAAGCTGGGGAAGCCCATTTTCCAACCTCACCTGTAGTCTCTCCCAAACTCCTCCCCGACAAGTCACCCATGCCACACCACTTGCCTCCTCCCCTCACTCTCAAATCAGGTGTTCACAGCCCTGGGTCTTTGCTCTCACCCTTTCCCTCAGCTAGAATTCTTTCCTTACCATCTGCCTCCTAAATGCCACATTCCAAAGGGCCTCCCTGGTTGCCTTGTCTCAAGTCTCCACAGCTGATCCCTCTTCTTCTTCCAGAACTCTCAATGTTGGAGCCCCCCAAAGCTCAGTCCTTGGGCCCTTCCTCTTCTCTATCAATGCTCCGTTCAGGATCTCCCCAAGTCACCAGGCTTTCAATCTGTATATGCTGATCATTTCCAAATACGTGTCACCAGGTCATACCTCTCTTTCTATTTAACGACCTCCACTCGGAGGTGGACATCTCGACATGGACAAATACAAAAGTCTTTGTCTCCCCCAAAATCTGTTCCATCTGCATGTCCTCCCCAATGCCATTGGTTCCACCATAAAAATACATCCAGAATCTGATCACTGCTTATCCCCTCTACTGTCATGAGCCTTGGTCAGAGCCTTATCCCCCTTGCCTGGATGACTGATGGCTACTAACTGGTTTCCCTGCTTCAAACTTGCCCCTACACGTCTATTCTCAGTAGAGCGATCTGAATGATCTTTTCCAAACCTCAGTCACATCATATCCTTCTCTGCTCAAAACCTAGCAATGGCTCCGTATTTCTCTCATAGTAAAACTCAAAATCCTTAAGATAATACCAAACAGTCAGACTCCCTTACTTCTCTGACCTCACCTTTGGGAAAAAAAAAAAAAGGCGGGGGAGGGGGAGGCACCTGGGTGGCTCAATCCATTAAGCAACTGCCTTCCTTCCACTCAGGTCATGATCCCAGGGTCCTAGGATCCGTACCGCATGGAGCTCCTGCTCAGAGGGGAGCCTGCTTCTCCCTCTGCCTCTGCTTCTCCTTCTGCTCTCTCGCTTGCACTCTTTCTCTCTCACTCTCAGATAAATAAAATCTTTTTAAAAATCAATAAAAATTCGTGCTCGCTTCGGCAGCACATATACTAAAAATAAATAAAAATTAGAAAGTTAGGGGGCGCCTGGGTAGCTCAGTGGGTTAAAGCCGCTGCCTTTGGCTCAGGTCATGATCCCAGGGTCCTGGGATCGAGCCCCGCATCGGGCTCTCTGCTTGGCGGGGAGCCTGCTTCCCTTCCTCTCTCTCTGCCTGCCTCTCTGCCTGCTTGTGATCTCTGTCAAATGAATAAATAAAATCTTTTAAAAAAAATTAGAAAGTTATTTGAGAGAAAGCACAAGCGGGGAAAGGGGCAGAGGGACAGAATAGCTGAGCCGACTTCCGCTGAGCGCAGAGCCCCTCAGTCCCATGACTCATGAGACCAGGACCTGGGCTGAAACCAAGACTCGGAGGACCAAGAGGGAGACACTTAATATACCCACCCCGGGGCCCCTCTGACGGCACCTTCTATTACCTATGTCCCCATTCGTACCCCAGTTCCAGCCATCCTATCCTTTGTATTCCTCAACCTTGCCAGGAGGCAATTTTCTATTTACCTTGGCTGTTCTCTCTGCCTCTAAACCTCCTCCACCAAGATCCCCACACGGCTAACTCGCTCAGCAGCTTCCAATCTTCGCTCCTATCTCACCTTCTCCAGGAGAATTGTCCTGCCGGGAGCTGGAGCTCAGACACAGCCGCTGCCCAGTCCCAGAGCCTCTCTCTGTCTGGGACAGCTGTGCCCTCCCGGGATCCTCTATCTCAGAACTGTCTGTACCTGGGCCTCTGAGCGAGTGAAAATAAAACAATTCACTTTGCTGAGTCTCTCCCCTGGTCCCATGCTAGGTCCTCTGAAGAAAGGGAGCCATCCTGATTTCACAGGGATCAGATCACTTGCCCCAGATCACCAGGCTTAGAGCCATGTCTGCCTGTGGCCTCCACTGCACCCATTCTTCGGACCAACCACCGTGCTGAACGCTAGATGCTTCCCGTCCTTGCCCTGCCCCCACCCAGACCCTTACCCCACCTGCGGAATGTTAGCCCACTTCCGGTTCCGGAGAGCCAAATGAGAGGCAGTCAGCTTAGGTAGGGGCTTTGTTTGTTTGTTGGTTCCTTTAATGCCAAGTCACTGTATTCGATCTACCAATCGAAGCTGGAAACAAACAGTATAGATATGTAATACATTCCACATTTCCACCTGGAGCTGCTAGTGACAGACAGCTTTGCGCAGGAAGGTGAACTAAGTTCAAATCTTGCTCTGAGCCCCCTGGGCTCCTGGGCGGCTATTTGCGCTCTTTCTGTCCTTTCTTCTCTTTCCTCCTCCTTCGCCCCACCTTAATTGTTCTCTGAGAGAAAACAAGAACTCCAACCAACTGGTGATGTTTTCCCCATATTTAACATTCCTTGCCGGTGAGTAGTCATTTTTATGGGCTAAGAGGCACTCTTAGCAGATTAGCGAACCAGTGACACCTGGGCATCAGAGTCGTTCTCCTGGGGCTCAAATTCTCACTCTGCCACCAACAAGGAGGACAACGGGAATGATTTAGTCCCTAAGTTTTAGTATACTCCACTTTAAGCGATTAAAAATAAAAGTCCCTCCTTTCTAGGTGACTGTAAGGATAGAGAGAGGGAGTCCAGCTGAGCACTTAGCACAGAGAAAGTGGCCGCTCTGAGGTCAGTATCTTGTTGTTATTCTGCAGGTGCTGGTTTGGGGACACTGGTCCCCACTGATCCAGCCACAAAGGGATCAAGCTGATGCTCCCTACTCACGAGTCAGAACGTTCGCTCTGGACCACAGTTGTCTTCACTGGTTCTATAGTCAGTGTCCATCTGGTGAAATGACCTTAGGATGTTTGTTAATACCAGTAAACAGAAATGTCTGACATCCTTGTTGGAGGAATGCTTGCATTCTCTTTAGTCCCAAATACTTACTTTAAAGGGAACCACTTTTATATTACAAAAATAAAATAGTAATTCTAAATACAAGTTATTCCAAGTTTTATCTTTATCTATAATCCAAAGTCCCAGCAAGAGTTCTGTAAGCTTTTTTTCTGATTCTAAGGAAACTCTGTAGCTTCCTGCCACTTCCCCATTAGTACATCTCCTCACTGTCTATTCAAATGCATGATCAAATAGGAAAACAGACTTCCTAAAAGTTCAACTGAAGTTAGACACCAGCTCTCAATATCTAGTTCATTACTGGTAGGTTTTTATTATTAATTCTTCAAAGGAAAGTTAACTGAAGAAGCTTATTTATGCAAAACTTCAGAATAAAGGCAAAGACCATATTTCCCCCCCCTTTCCTAAACATTGTAAGACAACGGCTTTACCATTTACATTCATTTTCACTTTCTAGGAATAGGAAGAAATATTTAAAGCATTTCACCAACAAATGATCAAATAGAAAGAGGACTTATCAGACAATTGGAAATCTCTGAAAACAAGTTTAAAAGTTAATCATAAGTTACAGCATAGCTATGCATTTTCTCCTTTCCAGTCTCCTTATTCCTATTTAAATAACAACATACCAGCTAGCTGCTTACAGTTTGATTTTCTGCAGTACTTTTCCTAGGTGCAAAACATTTGACCCTGCAAAGACTAGGTGACTCAGCACATTCAAAATGCTGGTCTCAGGTTTGGAGGGTGGATGCGTTCCTCTCCTCCTGCAAGTGGTGCAGAAGAGATACCTGGATGGAATTTTCTTTTCTTTTCTTTTCTTTTTTTAAGGATTGAAAGGTAGAAGACCCAAACATGTGCTTCTCTAGCCAATGTATGAATGAACGAATGAATGAGCCAACAAATATAAAATGAAGAGAAATAAGACTGGCAGAAAAACAATTCTGATTGCTAAAGAGATTGTTGTACTTAACACATTAGCATTTAAATTGCCCCAGTAGGATACAGGGGAAGTACCTCACCGATGCTAAGAAGGTGGGGAAGCTGGTAAAGTTTGCACCTTTTTCTCCTATTGTTTAACGCGGGAGCCAGTTTTTCCACTAGCAGGGTGAACCGACCGCCGTGAAGGGGAGAGGCATTGCAAAAGCTAGTAGTTTACACATTTTTAAAATTATAAAGAGGATAAAGCTGAGAAATTGAGAATTTTGAGTGCTATGCTCTTCTAGTGGTACATATATATTAGTAGTTCCCAAAACTTGCAGATTAGCAAACCACAGGGGAAGTTTTTATAAATGGAGATTTGCAGTCCCCTTCCTGCCCCCAATTATGATTCAGGAGGTGTGTGGGGTGCGGCCCAGGAATCCGTGACAACACTCACCCAAGCGATTCCTTTGCATGGCTAGGTTTGGGGTCAGACCAAGCAGATAAACAAAGGGGGAGCACGACAAATGGTGAATCATCCCCCCCCCCCCACCCAACTGCAAATTGTGAGGGTAACTCACAAAGGGTAACTTGAAATTTAGGAGGATGCATCTTCGGAGGCTAAAGCTGTTAGAGAATATGAGTAATATTCTAAATTGTCTTACCTTTTAAAATTCCTAATGAAATCCTAACTTTAAAAAGTTATTTTGGGACATGACCTTGCCTTCCAGTTCCTGTTTATAGTGATGAGCTACGCGGATCTTTGTGCCTGAAGCGAAGACGCCCTGGCCAGGCTCCATGCTTGCTAATTTCTTTCAATTCGCTCACAGAACCTTCCAGAAACCCCTAGAAGTAGCTGCTACTATCCCTAATTCACAGATGAGGATGTGGAGGCCAGGAGAAGTAAACTGTTCTAGCGATCAAGCCAAGATATAGAGGATGGCTTTTACTGGTTTGGTTTGGTTGGTTGGTTATAAGGGGGAATTTACATCAAATCTTAAAGAATCTCAGGCTGGTATAATCTTGGTACGGGCAGCCAACGCTGAGTGATACAAAGTGATACAAAGAGATATGAACAGCTCCCTGCCGGGGAAGGTTTCTTCCCTGGCCCTCTCACAGGGGAGTAGAGAGAAAAAAAGGAATGATCTCCATGAGGTTCTTCTGGATTTTGTTCGATTATGTGTCCCAGTGTCTCCTGCAGCACAGGCTTTGCTGTGTGAACTGTCACATCTGCACTTCTGATTCAGAAATGTGTTCACCCAAGTTATGGGCTGGGAAGGCTCCACGTGGTACACCAAGGGGAGGGGCTGTCTGGGGCTCTCTTTGAAAGCCTCCACAGAGGATGTGGCTTATGAGCTAAATGATGAAGGATAAAAAAGAGTTCACGAAGCAAAGGGGAGACAGGGTTTTCTAGGCCCAAAGCAGCGTGTGCAGAACCTGCCTGGTCTAGCAGGAGACCTTGCGGCTAAGGTGCAGCTGAGGGCAGAGGCAACAGAGGGGGAGGGAAGTTAGGGAAAGACCAGGAAGGGGATTTTATGCTGTATGAGGAGTTTAGACTTTAAACCATGCAAAAGGAACCGCCAGTGTTTGGGGCTTGGTTTTTTTTTAATTAATTAATTTATTTATTTGAGAGAAAGAGAGACAAGCAGACTCCCTGCTGAGCGAGGGAGCCTGACGGTGCGGGGCTCGATCCCAGGACCCTAAGATCATGACCTGAGCTGAAACCACGGGTGAGACACCTAACTGACTGAGCCACCCAGGCGCTCCTGACCAGTGGTCTCAATGCAGCAAAGTCACAGGGCTGAATCTGTATTCGAGTGGAGAAGGAGCTGAATGTGAGCACAGGGGGGAGGCTGTGGGAACACGCAGGAACATATCCAGTGCAAACTAGTGCCGGGATCCTGAGGTCAAAGGAGGGACCTCACCGGAGAAACTCCTCAGGTTCACGGTGCGAGCTTTGGAGTCAGGTGGCTGAATACTGGCCCCAGACCTCTGGCAGTGACTCCTGGTCTAGTCTGGGGCAGGGAAGGGGAACACTGAGGGGAAGAGAGGGAAGAGGGGAGAGTACAGGAGTTCTCCAAGGTCTCTAAGTGGGTGGGGTGGGGGGGG
>ML110273.1:193659-222873 GCA_003697995.1 Taxidea taxus jeffersonii | reverse complement strand
TAACCAATTTTTCATGAATAAGTGCAAGGCTTCCAGGCCTGGAAACCTAAGTATTCTTGGGTATTGGAGGAAGAAAAGCCCAATTTTCATTATTGATAGCAGAATCATGGAGAAGGAAGATGGATGACAGTAAGAAGAATAATCAGAAAACAAAGAAAACTTAACTGCTCAGACTTCAATTTATTTTGTGCTTGAAAAGACACAAAAACTAAGAAAAAACAGCAAGCATCAAAAGTACTTGATGAACTGGAAGGTCTAAAAATGTCACTTACTGTAACTCTTTGTAGACCTTTCAAAATGGACACCATTATGACACTCAGCCTGGGGATTCTTTTTTTTTTTTTTCAACAATTTTTTTAAAGATTTTTAAAAAATTTATTTATTTGACATACAGAGATCACAAGCAGGGATAGAGCCCCACATTGGGCTCTCTGCTCAGCAACGAGCCTGCTTCTTCCTCTCTCTCTGCCTGTTTCTCTGCCTACTTGTGACCTCTATCTGTCAAATAAAAAAAAAGAAAAAAGAAAAAGAAAAAGAAAACAATTTTAGGGGCACCTGGGTGGCTCAGTGGGTTAAGCCTCTGCCTTTGGCTCAGGTCATGATCTCAGGGTCCTGGGATCGAGCCCTACATCGGGCTCTCTGCTCGGCAGGGAGCCTGCTTCCCCCACCCCCCCCCACCTGCCTCTCTTCTACTTATGATCTCTGTCAAATAAATAAAATCTTTTAAAAATTAAAAAAAAAATAAAGAAAACAATTTTAGAGCCATCAGTTAACCAACCACTGGTTACAAAGGTTGCAAGTGAAATATTCTTTTGAAATTAAAAGGGTGTTTTGTTGTTATTATTGTAGCTGGGGTTTTGGAGGCTAGGTTTGTTTATGTTTTGTTTTGCTATTCAATAATTTTCAGCATGATAGCCTTGTCATGCAGATATCTAATTTTTGTTTAGTTTCCAAAACCGTTGTTTATTTCCTTAGAACAAAAGGACACATTTTTTACTTCTTTAAGTCTCAAACTCTCTAATAAAAATATTTTGGGGGGAGTGAGAGAGAGACAGAGCACAAGCAGGGAGGAGCAGAGGGAGGAGATGAGAGAATCCCAAGCACACTCCACACTCAGCCTGGAGCTCGATGGGGTGCTCAATCCTATGACCCCAAGATTATGATCCAAGCTAAAGCCAAGAGTCAGATGCCCAACTGACTGAGCCACCCAGGTGCCCCAATCCTTGGGTTTTCCATAGACAATTTCACATCCAAGAAGGAATGTATATGCAATGAGATAAATCATAGGCTTTTTCTCCCAACAGAGATGCTCCTGATCTTACCTAAGTCATTGCCACTTTATCAATTGCTCCACTTACACCTACCATGTGTTACCCTCTGAACTTCCCACCCTCTAGACACCTGCAGCTCTTCTGCATTTTCATTCTAGCAATGGAAATCACACAGCTTACTTCCATATGACTTTACTATTCCACTGTTTCCATCAGCACAACTTTACCATTCCATAAAACTCTTCCCCAGGTAAACCACTTATTTGCTCATTATAGAAACTTCCCAGAACTCTTCAGTAGAAAGCATTAACAGACATTTTACCCACCAACACCCTTTAAAACTATCACTTTAAAATCCACACCTTGCTGGTTCTACCAGTCCTAAACTTAGTTATATCACTATCCTCGCATAATTCTAATCAAACCCCATATTAAAAGAACTGCCAGGTGTGGAGCATCTTTCTTATAACTGCATAACTATTTACTTTATATATTTTATTTAGATAACTTGCTTTGACATTGCATGAAGTTCTTTCTCCAACTCATATCTTGGTAGAATGAGCATTGGACTAGGAATCAAGAGAGTTGAATCTTGGTGTGTCTGGGTGGCTCAGTCAGTTAAGCATCTGACTCTTAATTTGGCTCAGGTCATGATTTCAGGGTAGTGAGATTGAGCCAATCTTGGGCTCCATGCTCAGCAGGGAGTAGCTTGAGATTCTCCTTTCACTTCCTCTGCCCCTCCCCTGTTTGTTCTCTCTCTCTCTCTCCCTCCCTCCCTTTCTCTCTCAAATAAATCTATCTAAGAAAGAAAGAAAGAGAGAAAAGAGAAGAAGAGAGTGTTGAATCTTGGTATTGGTTCTGCCATAAACTTGAACCAGTATTTTTCTTCTCTGGGTTTTTACTACTCTCATCTTTTAAAAGGTGGGAGTTCACTTATTCAGTATTTATGCAATAAATATATATGTATTAGGTATCTGCTATGCACCAAGCATTGTACAATACTTCCAGTTCTTTTTATCGTTTCTGTAATATCCAGAACTTAACAAGGGTCATGACAGAGCCAACAACACTGACCCCTCAAGGCTATGGTGCACGAATTCTTGGCTTTACTACATCATAAACTCTGATATCTCCAAACATGACAATGCTGAAAGTCATAGCCCCACGATGGTTATAATTACAGTTAGTTCCCTTAAATGAATTTGTGGCATGCTAGTTAAGTTTTGGATACTATTTATAGAAGATACTGAGCAAAAGAAAAAGAAAATTAAGACTGTCAGACTCCAGAGACCAGCAGGACATGTTTTATGCATTATTTTAATAATTTTCCTGTTAATTAATGCTTATTCTTGTAGTTTTAATGAAACAGAGAAGTTCTAAAAGTTTTAATTCCTTGCAAAGGAAGTGCATCATGTTCTGGAGATTTGGCTGCTGTGATGTTCTTCCTAAACTTTCTCTTCATGCATAAGAAGCTTCCAGCATTAAAAATGTTTAACAGTCCAAATCCTTAGGGATAGAAAAAGTAGAACATTTTGGCTGAGTATAAGAGGCAAAATCTAGTTAGAAATTGCCCAGGAGAATCAAAAAAACAAAAGTTCTGCTATAGAAATTTTAAAATAAATAAAATCAGCCTAGAGTGACCCACTTAGATATTTACTCTGCCCAGAGATTTCTCATTAGTGTGACTTCATATCTGATGAAGACAGAGTAGTTAGTTGATCATGGCTGCACCATAAGTTTGGAGATATGGGGTCAAATCTCTGCCCTCACACTAACTATTGGTGTGGCTTTGAAGAACACACATCTTTCTTCCTGAACATGTTTCCTCATTTAAGAAGTAGGGATCATAAAACTTACGTTGCCTATTAATTGGGAAATGAGACAACATATGTAAAAGTGCTCCAACATTTTAAAATGTCTTTTCATTATAAGGGAATACCATGAACTGCCCTGTATCACTTGTATAAGCTAAGGAGGCAATGCATCAAAATCAGGAGAATCAGGTTAATGCCTAGAAATGTCAGTGTCTACAACAGACTTTGTGGTTGACTCTTAAATATCCACTTTATACCAAACAGTTGACCTAAAGTTAAGCCAATCAATCAGGTTAATCCAGCCCCTTGCCAGTGATTAGTTCAGAGATGAAAGCCTTATTGGGCAAGTTTGGGCCAATGAAACACAGGGAGAAGCAGGCTCAAGAATAAGAAACTAGTCCCTCTCCTCCACTAGATGTGAAGAAGTGTACCACCCCCCTCCCGGGTGGGGGCAGAGGACAGCCTCTTTGCTTTCATGCCACAAAGGAAAGCAGAGACAGTAGATGAAATATAGGAAGAAGGGGCACCTGTGTGGCTCAGTTGCTTAAGCATCTGACTTTTCATTTATGCTCAGGTTATGATCTCAGGGTCATGAGACTGAGCCCCAGGTCAGGCTCTGTGTTCAGTGTAGAGTCTGCTTAAGAGTCCCTCTATTTTTGCCCATGTCCCCTGCTCACTTGTTATCTCAAATTAAAAAATTAAAATCTTTTAAAAAAAGAAATATAGAAAGAATCTGGAATTTGTAAAAAAACAAAAACAAAAACAAAAACCCTGTGTGTCTGAGTGCCACTGAGTTATTAAATCAACCAATCCTCGGTCCTGCTCTGCCTCTTTATGATCTGATATGGGGCACCCATAATATAGTGGCTAGGGTTAGTTGAAGAACTAGTTTCTAAGTTCAAATCCTGGCTCTGTCACTAATTACTTATGTGACTGTGCCAAGTTACTTAACCCTCCTGGACCTTAATTTTTTCATCTATAATATGGGAATAATAATAGTACTTTCCCATCTGAGGATTAAGTGAGTAAATAATTTTAGGACTCTTGCTGTCTTGCATATTGTAGACACTACATAAATGTTTGTTAACAAATAATTTTGATTGGTTGATTTAAACATGGTTAGGCTTTGTTAGTTGGTTCCAAAAGCCAGCTAAATAGACTGCTTTCTTTGTCCTAAATGAACTATTCTTAATTACAGTATAAAAAATGGTGTATCAAAAGTAGACTTTAGTTAATATGAATTAAAATGTTAAAATCTTCAAATTCTTTACCACATACATGCATATACATAGTTATATAGACATATAAATTCATATGTATATATACACATACACATGTGTGCACACATGTATTATATTATGTAGAGAGAGTGTGGGGGGAGTAACAGAGAGAGACAGACAGAGAGAAGTAAATTCAACATTACCTTGATAGCAGCATTGTTCTTGCCACTTTGCCACAATTAGCTATGTGGTCAAGAATAAACATTTTCTATCTCTAGGTTTTAGTTTCTTAAGAAATGGCTGGAACTATATCCAATGATGCACAGGGAGTTGAGAAGAACCTGGTTTTGCCCACAGGAGTGTGTTGTACGTGGGTTGCCAAAGGCCATATGCTAGTTCTAAACCTCCATACTTAACTCCCCAGGAAACCTAACTTAGGGCCATGTCTACTACTCCTCTTACATCACCTTGCTTGTGGGAAAGACCTAGTTATCTAAATATTGCCCTGGGTGGCATAGATTAACTAGATGGCCACCACACCAATTCCCTCTTCTTCCTGGCCACAGCAGAGTTCAGCTTCCATTGCTGTTAGGTAAGGAATGTGATGAGTTTTAGCCAATGGAATGTGGGCAGAAATGAAGTAAGCTACTTCTAAGCCTGACTCATAAGAGCCTCCCATGTTTGATACACTCTCCTCTTTCTCCATCCACCCTCTAAATGGAGAAAATTCTGAGGACCAACAGAGAACAGAGCCTTAAGATGGAAGAAGCTTGGGTCCTTGTCCTTGACCAGTGGAAAGCTAACTGTCCCGAAACAGCGGCCATGGATAGTGATATAACCTAGAAATGAACTCATGTTGTGCTAACTCCCTCAGAATTTGGAGGTTATCTGTTAAAATAGTTCACGTTCCCTTAATGAATAAGCTCAGCAAAAAAGAAACATGACACTTCTCAGCAAGACACCACTAAATTCAGAAAGAAATTGAATGCTGCTTTCCTTAATTTTGCCTTGAGCCAAACTGCGGCTCTTAAGATGAATGATTGGACTTGCTTGGTTGGTTTCATATGACACACAAGAATATCAGCCGAGAGTGCTATGTTCTTCTGAAGAGGCCAAATCGTAGCACCCACAGTCACTCCAGCCTTGAAGGACTGTTCCTGAGGTCCACAGGACGTGCTTCTGTTTGCTTTGAAGAGGAAATGTCTTTCAGAGAACATGTCCGTGCATTCAGGGAGGACTCATAATGACGAAGGATACTATTCTATTCCCAATATGATCCTTCCTTGCAATAGGTGATGTCATCTGCCAGAATGACTTTCAGGAACCCCTCAAATGTGTCTGTGAGCTTCTACCATGGACTCAACAGACTCCGTCAGTCAACCACATGTCCTCCTACAGGGGGACTTGGGTTGTTATCTGTCTTTGCTGTTTTATCTATTCTACAGCTGAATGCTCTCATTCCATTAAAAAGAGGGGGAAAGTCAATGAAATGGTATAAAGCAAAGCAATTACCACTGTAGTGAAAATCATTCTAGAATATTCTGTTTGCCCCTCTAGAGGTTTCTGTGACTAAATAAGACAGCAAAGACAACAGACACTGTTTTTTTGCACTGTCTCACAGCTCCCCCTTTATCCCTCCTTGGACTCATTTGTAAATAAGTGTATGGATTTTGACATCAGCTACATTTTGTTTCACTTTTCAGGATGGTTTTCATTAAGCATTGCTCCCAAATTCTTAGCTAGATGATATGCTCAGCATAATAATGAGGGATTCAGGGAAAGGTATGATTCAGAAAACTTAGACCAAAGTAGGGCACTGTTTAGGACAACCAAACATAGAGATCTCTCCAGAGGCACAGTAAGTATTCTCCAGGTGAACTAAAAACAGTAGATGGCCAAACATAGTAAAAAACAAAATAAAAAAGAAAACAAACAAACAAAAAAATAAGAATTCAAAGCCAACCCCCACCACTATATGCTAATATCTCATCATATTTTCTTAATTAAGGAAAGAGAGCCTATGGCCAACTAGGTCCCTTGGTAGCTTCTTTGACTTTTATTAATGTACTTAACATTTATTGGCCTCCTACTGTATGCCAGGTAACTGCACAGCCCTACTCCCATGCTCGTTGAAAGAAACAACACAGAAAACACTGTTATTTTTCAGTCTTTTCCAAGCCAGTATACATTTCTAGTATATTAATGTTAGAAAGCCTTTAACTTCAAACACTTTTAAGGATGGCCTGAGAGTGGAATCATGATTCATCACATTACCTCTTGGGAAAAAAACATTATGAGTTCCAAACAACAGCCTTCTATTTGTTTATGATTTCATCTCCCCCTCTTGTTCTCAAAACGATCTTGGGTGGTGAGCTGAAGAGAAACAGGAGAACTCAAAAGCCATTTTAAAGAAGAGAAGCACACTGTAGCAGGGACCAACTATTAAAATCGAGCTCTATATCAGTTAAATAACTAACTGGACAAAAAATATTTTCAAGTTCCTACCCAATGCCATGCCTTCTATACAGAATGAGATCAAAACAGCCCAGCTTAAAAAAAAAAAAAAAATGTTGGAGCAGGGAAGATGGTAGAAGGGTTCAAACAGTGAACAAGAAGCACATATAATACCAAAAGACCCCAGACAGTGATGGGTGCCATGGAGGCAACGTGAACTATAATGAGTATTTTGGGTTGAACAGCATACCCTCAAAGACATATCCACTGGGACCTCAGAATGAGACCTTATTTGGAACTTGGGTCTTTGCAGATATAATTAGTTAAGTAAAGATGAAATCACCTGAGTCAGGGTAGGCCCTAAATCCACTGACTGGTTTACTCATAGGAGGGGAAGGTGAACACACAGAGGAGGCACACAGGGGGGAGAAAACCATGCAAAGGTGGAGTCAGAAATTGGAGGGATGTGGATACAAGCCAAGGAAGGCCAAGGATCGCCAGCAATCACCAGAAGCTAGGAAGCTAGGAAGCGACAAGGAAGGAGCATGGCCCTTAATTTGTGGCTTCAGAACTACCATTCTTCAGAACTAAGAGAAAATAAATTCCTCTTCTTCCAAATGACCCAGTTTGTGGTACTTTGTTACATACAGCAGCCCTGAGAAACTACCACAGTAAGTTAGAGGGACCAGAAGAGAAGCTAGCTAATGTGCTTAGACTGGGTGAAGTCACCTTTCTCAGGCAGTGACAAGTAAGCTGAGATCTGCAGGACACTGACTTTCACCCTGAGCTCCCTGGCAGACGAGGCAAGAATAAGACACAGAGTTTCTTCATTATTAAAAGCAAGCACTGGGTGTGGTGCATAAACAATGAATTCTGTTATACTGAAAAGAAATTAAATAAATTTTTAAAAATTTTTAAAAAAAGCAAGCAGCATGTTCATTTGAGAAGACAAACATATTCATAATTTCCTTACAAGTGAGACAAGAACCTTGATTTTAGGTTAAGGATTCTTTTTCCTAAAGGCCAGTCTTGCTCTCTTCCTTCTCAAAGGCTGTGTTTCTTTTTTTTCCATTTAGTTGATTTTATTTTTTTTCAGTGTTCCATAATTCATTGTTTATGCACCACACCCAGTGCTCCATGCACTACATGCCCTCCTTAATACCACCACCAAGCTCACCCAACCCCTCCCCTCCAAAACCCTCAGTTTGTTTCTCAGAGTCCATAGTCTCTCATGGTTCATCTCCCCCTCCATTTTCCCCCAACTCACTTCTCCTCTACATCTCCCAATGTCCTCTGTGCTATTCCTTATGCTCCACAAGTAAGTTAATTTTTAAAAACCAAAGACATTCAGCTGGTTGTAGGGCCTCCCTCTTTTCCTGGAACTAGGGGATGTCCTTAAAGGCAGCAGGTCTGGGCACCTGGGTGGCTCAGTGGGTTAAGCCTCTGCCTTCAGCTCAGGTCATGATCTCAGGGTCCTGGGATTGAGCCCCGAATCAGGCTCTCTGCTCAGCGGGAAGCCTGTTTCCACCCCCTCCCCCACGCCTGCCTCTTTGCCTACTTGTGATCTCTCTTTGTCAAAAAAATAAATAAAATATTAAAAAAAAAAAAAAGGCAGCAGGTCTTAGGAAGGCAGAGTGGAGTGGGCAGGACTCTGCCTGGGTCTCAAATGTCACAAAATGAAACAAAGGGTGCTTCATTCACGGCTTATTTCCCGCTGCTCTTATTAGGCAATGGGTGTAATCTGCCTCTCCCCAAAGTTAAATAATTCTGTGCAGAAAAGGGTATATGCTAGGAAGTATATAAAATAACGTATTTTGCTGCATGGAGAGAAATTGGAGCATTCGGTCATAAAACCACTAGCAGAAAGAAACAGAAATGAAAAGACATGGCAGAGAAGACCAAGATGGGCCTGGAAATCAGATCTTATGGAAAGTCAATGAGGTATGAAGAGATGCAGGAAAGCAGAATTGTTGCTCTTGAAGCCATAGACTTGATTAAATATCATCATTTTTAAAAAAGTCAGCTATAGAACATTCCGTGAACTTTTAAGCATGTACAGCATTCATGCTGAATTAAGGCAATGCAGCTAATTCTGTCTCTGCATTCTGCAGAGATCTAAAGACTGAGAACGGTAGAAGCTTTCAATGAAAACTTCAATGAAAACCTCCTCCCCACTGTAGACCTTTTATTGAAAAGACTAGACACAGTCACTGGCCTCCATCTTGCTTCAAAAGAGCAGCTTCTCTTAACAGCTCACAGATGATCTGTAAGTTCATTTTTAAAAGCAATCTACCATTTTGTGGGGGTTCCCCCCCTCTGTTTTTTTTTTTTAAATAAAAAACCCACTTGTTTATACCCAAAAGAATATCAATAAAGCCATAGGGATTTGAGCTTTATTGCCAGAAATGAAGCTCCAGGAAGGGTTAGCATTTTATTTTGTAGAAAAGGCCACCTTAAAGTGGACTTTGAAATCTGCCATCGCTTGAGCAGAACAGCGCCCAGCAAGATCAGAGAGACTTCCTTGGCTAGCTGCTCAGAAGGCTCCAGGAAGTCACTCACCTTGGTGACTTCACCATGGCTTACCTCTGGCACCCGCCTTTGGAAATTGCAGAATCTAAATTTTGTCAGCCCAGAAGAGCAGACCCAATGGTATGGATTTGACTCATGTTAGCCCAAGCTAAGAGAGGCTGAGTCAAAACCAGAAACCTAAGCAATGTGTTCCTGTGACGAGAAATATAAATGTCACGTGAACCAGAGCTCTTCGACAGACAGGACTAAAGCAGTCTCTGCATGTAGATAAATACACATGAAATGCCAAAGGATACTCTCTAGAGGAAAGACTGAGGAATAATTCTCTGTATTAGTGGTGCAGAAAAATACATAATCAAGCATGTTCACATTTTCTCAGAGAGGAAGGCTTTAGCCCAATAGCCACCCCATGGATTTCCATCTCCCCAGCTCCCCTGTGTTGGCACAGCAGGTAGAGAAAAATGGAGAATTGCAGAATCTGGTCATTGTGGGGTTCTGGGGGCTCACCCATCAGCGAGCATTCTTTAGACACAATGCTTAGATCGGATTAAGCCTCTACTAAAGTGACTGTCCCGTCTCAATCAGCAAAACAACTACTTTTAGGGAGATCTGGGGTGGGGGGCGGTTGGAGGTGGGCATTAACCTATTTTACCATTTAGGGATGAGGATGGTGGCTGCACCTGGGGCTGCAGAGGCCAATCACATTTACATATTTAAACACTTCAATCATTCTGATGACTTTCAACTTCAAATTCTTCTTGCTTTTGTACATTTCAAGCAGCCAACCTGCCCTTAGCAGTTATTGCATCCTATTAAAAGGAACACTCTCTTATAATCAATTAAACTCATTACCTCGAATATTCAATTTCTACCAAGCCACAGTTGAAATAATCACTTCAAAGAGTCTGTTTGTGAACATCAGACTCACAATCATTACTGAATGCACTCACACGCTTTTTGGGTGTCTTTTCTAGGCTAATGTGCTCCATTCCGCTCGCATCGTCCCCTTTCCCAATGTGGTATGCTGCAATGATTAGGTTTCTACTTAATGACTTGCAATGACATGCCAGTCTCATCTCTCCAAAGATAAACTCAGATAACCTTAGGCAAAGTTTGGCGCACCCTCATCCCCACGGGTAGGGCTGGAGTTAGAGGTGAAATCACAGCAGCTGGGGAATCAAAGCCACTAGTTCAACTCTCAGAGAGCAATCTCATGCTTCTGGTCACTGCATTGGGTCTCAATGCCAACCTCATTGCATAGTGACTGTACTGATACCCTTGGTGAAGTCTTGGCCAGTTACCCGGTCATTGTCTGTCTGCCTCAAGTCCACCATTGTCTACTCTGCTTGGCGGTGCTGGGTCTGGGGCTCTCCAAAACACCTTCCTCCTCCATCATTTGGCTTCTGCTTAGGTTTTACCAATATGGGGCTCTGAAGAGAGAGTAGAAGTTAGGAAGGAAGAAGGGCATGCTCCTTGCTGTTTGCCTGCAGGTCTGCCCTTTCCTTTGAAATGGAAGCCACTCTTGGGCACACTTAGTTAGTTACCTTCAAAAGCTTTCAGTTATTTGTTCCAGTGACCCTAGGCTTTGTGGGTATTTATTGCAGAAAACACCAATGTTTGGGAGGCCCGGCAGACCCTGGGACAGGGCTTTATAGGCTGGAGGTCCAGGGCTGTCACATTAGCTTGAGGGCCAAATCCAACCTACCACCTGATTTTGTGAATAAAGTTTTATTGGAACACGGTCATGCTTGTTCATTTCTATATTGGCTATGGCTGTGTTCATGCTATGGCAGAGCTGAGTAGTTGTGACGACTATAAGGCCCCCAAAACCTAAAATATTTACTATCTAGACTTTTGTCAGAAAAAAAGTGGACCGTCCTCTGATGTGGAGGATCATAGATCCATACTGCTACCTTCACACAGGTGTTTCCATCCTGCGCATCCCATTTCCATCCACTCTAGCTCCCACGGAAGACCCGTGGTTAAACCAAAACCAGTGGATTGAGCCCATGACTGAATTGAGAGCTACCCATCAGGATAAGGATGAGGTATAAGCTCTCCATTTACCCAAGAATCAGCATGGCTTATTAAGGGCAGCAATGATTCCAGGAGAAAGGAGAAAGAGTGACTCTTTGATCTTTCAAAGGCAATAGTCCTCTCAATCAGAGAAGACTTTCACAGCCAAGTCTGAGCACTTTCATCCCTCTCTCAAATTTGTACCTTGACTTTGAAGCATCCGACAGCTTTTAATCTTTCTGGCCTCTTAAAGTGGAGGCTAGAAAGTGGAAACCCTCCTTGCTAATACTCTCCCATTTCCCAGAAGCAGATGAAAGTCAAGTTTTCATCAAGTTGTTGTTGTTGTCGTTGAATTCTGACCATATACTCAATTTGGGGCTAGAAAATGAGTAGAGGAGGACCCCCAAAAACATATAGTACCCACCTGTAGGAGTCTGGAATCTGCATCAAAACAAGATTTACACACTTGAAAAGGGAGGAAAGAGCATGGTACATGAAAGTATGACCCATTCATTCATTCAGCAAATATACCCTGGCTTGGAGGAGAAAAAGATGAAATATATGGATATGCATTTCATAATTTACCCACAAACACATATGTAAATACATATTGCTCTGTTCTCAAAGGAGTTACTCATCTAGTATGGAGGTGAGGAACCATTAGACTCTATCATTGTAGTATCATTCGATCAGTGCTGTAAAAAGCACAGGCTTTCTTTGACACACAGGAATGAACGACTCTCCTAGAAGGATGAGGAAGGGTTTGCAAACTGTCTTACAGATATCTGGGAGGTTGCTGGGGAAGGCACAGTCTAGGCAGAGGGAAAATGACCACTACTATCAAGATGCCCCTCACGCACCCTGATGACCATGGCCTTCGTGGGCAAGCCGGACTGTAGAAGGCAGTTGTGGATCTCACTGACTCTTAGGAATGTTTGGTGGCCTTATGATGTCCACTGGCACAGAAACCAGGAAGGAGACACCTAAGGTCAGGCTCTAGGTAGTTCACCTAAACAAAAAATGTACACTGGTCAGACCCTTGTTTGCAGTGACAAGTCCCTTTCCAGAGATGCATCAGAACCAAGCCCTCTTCTGTTTCTGTAACAATCCTCAGACCCCTACCAGCTAAACAACAACAACAACAAACCCCCAAATATAAGAAAAAGAGGGCAAACCATCCAAAAATGCCAATTTAGCTCCAAGAAGGGTTTGTCTTCTCTGAGTTCACCTCTAGTCTTCTGTTCTGTGGTTTCCAATGTGTGGCTGTCAGATGAGCAACACTGGAATCCCCTGGAAACTTGTTAAAATGCAGATTCTTAGGCCATGGTCCAGACCCCCTGAATCAGAAACTCGAGGGGTGGGGACCAACGGTCTGTTTTAACAAACTCTTCGGGAAGCTCCAATGCATGCTGAAGTTTCAGAACCACTGTGCTGAACAGTTCTCGGAGCGAGAGAATACTGCTTGGAAACCTGGGGGGGTCTACTCTGTTAAAAATGAGGAGAAAGAAAAGAATTCTGGTTCCACTATTACTACAAAGGCAAAAGGGAATACAGGCATCACCATATGGTGTAAACAATTGAGAGGACAAGACAGGGTGTTAGAAGACTGTGAAACAGTAGCGAGAAAAGAGAAGACATTAACTGCATATCCCAGCCTAGGCAACAAGATAAAAGTACCTGTCCTATTTACAGGTTAGTATAACTCACCGCTCTGCTGGAGCAGAGAGCTTTCCAAAGGCCAAGAAACTTGGAAGAGGTAGAACTTTGCTTGTTCAGTCCTACAGTGAAAGTGAGGAAGCAGAAAAATAGGCCATAAATGTAGATTGGGGCAAGATCACGACAGCCTCAGACTTCCTCCTGCATTGGGCCTTTTATCCCATAGACAACATAGGAATCCATGAAAGTTGTTTGTGTTGTCTGAGCATCGTGGTGATGTAGGGAGGCCTGGGCTTCAGAATATCCTGGTAGCAAAGCTGGGGTAGAAGAGAGAGTATGAGAGGGAAAGGTGGAGGCTTCTCACTTAAGAATCTATTATTGTTCCAGGTGATGAGAACCAAAACCAAGAACTCCACAGAGGGATGGGAAAGAGGAGTCCAATTACAGAGAACTTTCAGGAAGGACCTTTATGACATGGTGGCACACCAGATGTGTGGGAGCTACAGGGAGGGGTTAGTGAAGGTTTCTCTGATATCTCCCTTGACTGTGGGATAGGTGATGGTGCCACTCATCATGGCAGGTAATACAGAGGAGAAGGAGGGTTTAGAGGAGAAAAATGAGCTTTATTTTGAAAAGATAATTCTTATGGAAGATGTGTGACATTCACATGGCAGTATCTAATACCATTTAATTTCTGTATCTATAAGTCATAATGCACATAGCAAACACACTATGGTTCAATCTTCACTATTCACTTCATACCCCCATGTATTATACGGTGTCTACCGATCTATAATATGGAGCAGGAAAATTTCATGATCAGTAGATGTGCCATTTTAATACAGGTTTATATATGCAATCAGGTTTGATTAAAAATTGAGCTTTACTGGAAAATATTTTACATGTCTAAGATTTATCTGGAAGATTATTTTCTAAGTGATCTTCTTAACTGGCTTTTCAGATCTCAGCCGGCTTAGGCTGGAAATTAAGCCAATTTGGAACAAATCTGTCAGGCTATCTGACATCTCAGGGTTACGAAGAATAAGAATTAGAAGGCACAGTCAGTTATCCGACAGCATGTGATGTGAATGTCATGCAAATTAAAAAAGAATCCCTTTGCCAAGTTTTAATCAATGGCAGTGCATTGAAAAGAAGGTACCAGTTCTGATAATAATGCTGTTTCCTTAATCTCTCCATACACAATTGACTCTACTTGTCTCCTCAAACTACTTAAAACAAAACAAAACAAAAAAGAAACCTTAATTCTGGGCATTCTTCAGAAGCTCCCTTAGAAGCTGAAGGAAATGTGTCTAGTGGTACAACTCTTGAAAAATGGGCCAGAGCTTAATTCAAGGGATGGGATGCTCCTAGCATAGGGGGCGGGGAGACTCACCTTTCAGTCCCGGAGTTCGTTTTTGTTGAATGTGAAAAGTGAGTTAGTGAAAAATGAGACCTATGCTGGCAGTGAGACTTATCTCAAGGCACTCATTTGCTCTATTTTATGTTTGCATCCTGACTTGATTAGAAAGGGAGTATCTTCTAGAAGCATCCTGGCCACCCAGTGAATCATATCTGGTACAAAAGGTTCAAGGAATAATTAGCGATAAGAAGGTAAGCAGGAGAGCAAGAGTGAGACAGTTTGGGAGAAATCATTTGCATTCAAACAGCCTCAGAGCCATTGGTCTAATAGGACTGGATCAAAGTCTTTTGATGTTAACCCTCCCAAGGAACCAAAAGCTGCTGAGGGAGGAAGAAAAAAAAATAGCCTGCTTTGTTTTCTGGGGAAAACGTGAGATATACATACTACTGTCTATTTGAATACTCCAGATAAAGAAACATGGGGTTGCAGAGATAATTACTGGGGTAAGAGCATTACCCCAAGGGTCATCAGATCTTTACTGAGATGACCAAATCCCTCTAAGTTTGCATCAGAGCAACAGAGGGGAAAATTTTTTATGCCATTAGGGAAAAAAGAAAAGAAAAAGTTCATTGTTCTGAATTGGAGAGTGAATGGTCCTGGAGGTCAGGGAGAGAAGGGGCCAAGAGCTGTTCCCCTCACAGTTCAGTCTTTTATATTTGAACCCCTGTCTCAGGACAAAAGGATTGGGCCCGGGAGAGGCAAGAGTGAGGCAAAGGGTTTGTGTGTGCAAAATGGATGGACTGTCTGCTTCCCTGAGGGTTGGGTAAAGCTCTCTGTTCTTACATGGCAAGGGGGCAGGGGATAGTGTAAAAGGAAAAGCTGACACTGGATAAAAACATTTTACCTTAACAATTCATTTTACCTTAACAATTCATATAATGATCTTATTAATGAGGCAAACCATTTCGGCTGCCAAATTGTGGGCTCTCAAGAAAGAGCTAAGTGCCTAGATGGTTGATCACAATTTCTGCATTCTCACCCACTGAGCATGACCCAGCAGCAGGCAATATGGTGTGCAGAGAGGGCAGCACAAGGTGCATGACCTACAGATCAATTCACAGGGAGCCTCCGCTTCACCAGCAACACGACCCCTGCCCTGGCCAACCACCGGTTACCCGTCAGGTGGGAATGGCAGGCAGTTGATCCAGACACAGTCTGGCAGGCTGACATGGCTATGGTCACAGAGACAGAAAGACACCAGGATCTACCTTCACCCTCGGACCTTTACATCAGGCATGGAAAACCTAAACCCAAAGGAACCCACTGGGGGCATACGTGCATCAAGAGAGGCAAAAACAAACTGTAGTCAAGGCAGGGGCTGCCTCTGCTCAGTGCCAACTAAGTGCTGAGAGATGGGAAGGCGGTCACTGACATATCGTGAGATCCCCAACATCCCCCATCAAAAGCTGACATGTTCAACTTTTATGCAAAATCTCATGAGGCTTGGTATTTCCTAGACACGTAGAACAAAATGCTCCAGGGGATCCAGCAGCATATGATCTTTGTTTCATAAAGCCTTTCCCTGCAGAATCAGTCATACAAGGCTACAAGTCAAAGCCCATGGGAATTGGGGCACACAGCCCTTTGTTGGGAGCTGGAGAAAGTGGGATGAAGGATGTAGGTTGTAGGTTCCCAAAGAGAGTAATATGAGTCCCAAGAGCCAAGAGAACCAAAAGGAGGGATTCACTTAATGCATTTCACTGAGGACCAGTCCTGGCCCCAGGAATATTTCACTATTACAGCCAATTATTTTAAGATAACTGGTGATTACAAGAGTCAAATGCACTCTTGTCATCAAAGGAATGTGTGTGTGTGTGTGTGTGTGTGTGTGTGTGCATGCACACATATGAGTGGAATAGAGGCATGGATGGGCAAGATTGCAGGATCCTCAAGGATGCTGCAGAGATCACTCCTCCAGATCATCTCCTTCCCTGCCCACCATACCCTGTCCATTCAAAACACAACCACTGCCATTCTGAATATAGGAAAAGAATCAAGCTTATTAATAGTTTGCATGTTAGTTGACTTTTTTGTCATTTAAAGGATGCTCAAACCATCTCATTCATGTGGCTTAAAAGAAGGGACATTCTTGGGAACAGAAATGGATGAATGGGATGAAGAAAGGTGAGGAGTGGCCTCTGGGCCTTGTGTCTGTCCTCCCCCAGGGCAGCTGCCCTCAGTTGCATTGGCAACTACTGAAATTCTGCTCTCAGATTAGAGTATCTCCCTGCCAAGGGGTCTGCTTATTTTTTCATCTAGAAGACAGCTTCAAAGGGCATTTTTTTGCTTTGGTTTTCCTTTGGGCAACATAAAAGCAGAGAACAAAGGGAATTCAGAACTTCTTCTTCTTTTTTCTTTTCTTTTTCTTTTTTTTTTTTTTTTGGCCACAAGCCACTCAGTAGACAACCTAGGTTCAGAAATGCCAGTGACCTGCTCCTCCACATGCCCCTGCCACTTTTGCCACTGTAGGCAGTCCCACTGCTGCTTCTCCAAGCAGGACAGGTAGAAGGGGATCCTTTCTCCAGGCCAGAAAGGAACTTCTCCAAGAGAAGAAATGTAGAGCAGATGCAGAGAAATGCAGAGCAGGTGCTGCGAGCAGGAGCTCTGTCAGGCTTCTTGGCTTTAAATCTTGGCTCTGTCGCTTCTTAGCTCTGTGATCTTACACAAGTGACTTCACCTTTTCCTGACTCTCTGACCTCATCTATAAAGATACTAATAATACCCACCTTGCAGTATTGCCGTGAGGATTAAATTAGACAAGGTACATGTCTGGTACAGAGAAAACACGATCAATGTTAGCTACTTCAGTCATCATCATCATCCTCAAAGAAATCAGCACTCTGTACGTCCCGAATTATTCTCTGACAACTTTGTAAGTAAGCCATGTTTGAGCGACAGGAACGGTGCCATCTAAAGAGTACTGATTTCGGCATCAGCAGACCAAAAGATGAAAGTTGACGTTTATTTTGGGGAGCTGACGAGTCTGGTGACTCTGCACCTTCTTGAGTTTCAGTTCTGGTATCTATAAAGTAAGAATGATCTTTGCCCCTTAGCCTTTACAGGTTTGTTGTTAAAATCCACACTAGAATGATTTGTCCTTAAACCAAAACGGATGATAACAATCTTCCTTTCAATGTCACTCTCTCACTTCTTCTGGCACCTAACATAAGCTTAGGACAGGGCTGAAGCCAATTAAATAAGTGAATAAACAAACAAACAAATAAATAAATATAAATTCTAAAAAATTTAGAAAATAAATAAATGAATAAATAAAGACAAGAAAACCCTGAATGATGATTCACTTACTCAAAAAAATGGAATGATATTTTTTTTCATTTTACAAAATTCTTCTTAATCTACTTTGCTATGATTTTAAATTGGTATGAATTGACCATCCTATATATCAGCAAAACGTTTGCTATATTAAAGCTATGAGGGTTAAATTGGTGTGAGTCTTCCAGAAAGCTGCATCAGTGTATTCCAGGCACTTTAGAAAGCTTATTCCCTAGGACTCTGTATTCCCACTCCTGGGGATTTGTCCTGGAGAAGTGTTTTAAAGGTAAAAAAAAAGAATCATTAGATGAAGTTCATTGCAGTACTACATAAAATAAACAGTCAGACATTCAAACAACCGGAATGCTCAACCATGGGGGACTAGCTAGTAAAGTAAGGCCTATGACATGAAAAATGGAAGTTGTGACTCTTATGAGCAGTGTGCAAAGGCATACCAAATTTCATATAGATCACAATTACTACTATCTAAAAATAAAGCAGTCGTAGGAGGATGGCAAATTGTGGAGAATGGCTAACATTTTTTTAAGGTTTATAATTTTTTTTGCAAGCTGTAAAGTTGGAGAATTAAAGGTTTAAAAATAGAGAGGAATCAGATTTTTTGGCCCCAGGGACAAAAAGGATAAAGGAAGATGGTGATCTTCGAGAAATTTTATTGGTGGGCCCAGCCAAATAGCTAAGTATGACTTTGCAAGGCTGTCTTTCCAGTGGTCTGCCTCAGTAAATTCAACTGCTAATTTATTAGGCTTTATAACTCCAAGAGGTATCTGCATTCTCCAAGGAATCTCAGCAACCAAGCTTTTCAGCCCCAAAGAGGGAGAAATTGATCAGATAGGCCTTTAAAGCCAACTCTTGGGAGGAGATGACTTGTGAGCTAACAAGTATTGAAACTCCTTGTTCTGAGTCCTCTTGGAATCATCTGCATATCCGTCTTCTCACTGACCCCTCACAAAAACTTCAAGAGCATCACAAACTACCTAAGCAGGATAGCTCAGAAAGGCTATGTCAACAGGCTGACAGTCACACAGCTAGGGACTCAAATTCTTTCTAATCCAACCTAAAATTTATACAAACAGTAAGACAACATGGAAAACTGTATTTGGCCTAATGTTAACTAAAAGAAAAAATATATATACGAAATCATATTCACACTGTAATTACCATGGAGTAAAAGCATTCCACTAATTTATTTATTTATTTTTTAAAATATGTTATTTATTTATTTATTTGACAGAGAGAGATCATAAGTAGGCAGAGAGGCAGGCAGAGAGAGAGAAGGGGAAGCAGGCTCCCTGCTGAGCAGAGAGCCTGATGTGGGACTCAATCCCAGGACCCTGGGATCACGACCTGAGCCGAAGGCAGCGACTTAACCCACTGAGCCACCCAGGTGCCCCGCATTCCACTAATTTAGAAAGAAATGGGAAAAAATGAAAACAGTTTTGCAAGAGTGGTGAAATTAAGATTTTTTTTTCCTTTTCAACTTCCTTTATTACTATAATATTGTTTTTGCAATAAGGAGGCCCAGGCTACACTGATTGCACCATACTGTGTGGTGTGCCCTCACCTCTTACAGGCTTGGAAGGCCCTGACTTAAGCCATAATTATATTAAAAATGAAAGCAAATAAATGAATATTAAAAATAACAATAACATCTACTGAGAATTAACCATAGTTGTCTTGATGATCAGAACAGCTTTGAATTAATAAGCCAGTTGTAATTGTAATGGCCATTGCAATAATGAGCTAGAAAATCAATGTATGCAAATGGATTCATGAGGAAAGGAGCTAGACTATATGATGACAGCTGAGGGTCTATGTGTGGGAGATGGAAACTCATAAGAACACTGAGCCAGCCAAGAGAGGATTCCAATGGAAGCATCAACCAGTGGGCATTCTCCTATGGAATGGGTTGGACTGAATTTGACAGGACCAGATCCAGCTAAGAAGAGCAAATATAAGATACTCTACAATGCCAACTGATCTGGATGCTTCAGGGATGAAGCCAGGGGGAGGGGGGAGAGTCTTACCAGGTAGGGGAGAAGACCACAAACCTGCCCAACCATGTTGGCAAGACTATAGCTAGACATTCCAACATTATGAGGGGTATGTGCAGGCTCAGGCTCTGAATTCCATGTAAGACAGACTCCAAACATAGAACTTTCCTAACTTATTCCATCTACAGAATTAACCCAAGTGGAGCTTTTCTCTCTAGACCTGCTGAGCTGTCTGCTGAAAATGTACACTTCCCAACTTTGACCCTAAGGTAATATGTGCTTTAAGGAAGCAATAGGTTTGTGTGCCCCCCCCCCAAGCACTGATGATAGTGTTTTTAAGAACATGGAGCTAAAAACCTGGGTTCAAGCTATCACTTATTAGCTGTACTTATCAGAGAAGTGCTTACTTCCTTTGGCTTAGTTTTCTCACCTGTAGAACAGGGACAGAAATAGAACATACATAAGAGTTGTAATGAGCATTAAATGAGAAGATACCTGTCAATCTCTTAACACAGAGCTGATATATTATGAACGTTATTGTTAGGCAATGTTATTAGAATGAGTAATGAGTAAATGATGTTGGAACTGGTAAATCAAAATTTCATGTTTAACCAGAATTGCACACCTATTAGCCTACTGTCTTCCAACTTTCTTTCCCCAGATTCTCCTTTGGAAAAATGATCTATCTTAACATATTTGAGGCAGGTAACTGGAGGCCTGCCATGACTATTGACTTGAAACACTGACAACAAGATCCTGTCTATCTCCAGCATAAATATGATTTAAAGGGATAGAAGAAAGAGATTTTTAGAGTAGACAAGGAGCCGGGTAACGAGAGAGGCTGAATGAGTCCACTGTCTTGGTATCTTTAGAGGGTGAGTACCCTTCTATCTTGTATAGAAGCAAATGATACTGATCAGAGACACGAGTATTTGACAAATCTTTAGTAGCTATAAAACAATAATCATTACTAAATATCTAACTATAAGCCAAATAACAATAGCTAATATTTATTGAGCACTTACTATGAGGGCATGATTCAAATCATTTTGTATTTATTATCTCATGGATGAGGCCATATGATGAGGTGTATTCCTTTTTTTAAAAAAGATTATTTATTTGAGAGAGATTGGGTGCATGCACATGAACTGGGGGGAGGAGCAGAGGGAGAAGCAGAAGCAGACTCCCGCTGAGCAGGGAGCTGGACACGGGGCTGGATCCCAGGACCCCGGGACCAGGACAGGAGCCAAATGCAGATACTTAATCAACTGAGCCACCCAGGCATCCCCATGAGGTAGGTATCTTCTTACCCCCATTTCATAGGTAAGGAAAATTGAAGCAGGGAGATTAATTTGCTCAAAGTTATAATGGTGGAGACAATTCCAACCAAGCAGTATAGCTAGAGAGCCGGTCCGGGAGAGTGATCAACACACAGTTCAAACATATGATTTCTAAACTGCAAAGACAACATCAGGTATTTTTGTCGCTATTTTATTCAGCTTTACAGATAATGAAACTTAAGCTCAGTGGCGTGGCATACAAGGGAGCTAGGGGAGAGGTACCTGTGAGAAGAGTTGGTCCTGTGGGGAGGAGTCTTTTATTACTAACATTGTTTAAAATTACCAGTGTTTAGTGAAAACAAAAAGCAGACTGACCTTAATTTGCTTTATTGCATTAAATTTTCTGCAGATAATGTATTCCTTTATTACCAACACCTGGGGTAAGCTGCTGCTTCTAACCACCCTCCCTGCCCCCCACCCCACACTCCCTTGGCATGCCACTGGCTCAGAGAAATCAAATGGCTAAGTTCACATAGCTCTTATATACTTGACCCCAGAGCTGAAGCTGGGCTCACCTATTTTCAAAGCATGTACTAGAAGTAGGGAGGTACTACAATTGATTCTTCCCAATCCATTAATTCATTAGAGTCACTTGGAGAACTTAAAAAAACATAAACCCAGCCCACAGACTGATTTAATCAGGATGCCCACGGGTGAAATATGTATTTGCATCAATAGTTAAAACTCACCATTTGCTCTAGAGTACAACCAAAATTGAGACTTTTATAAATTAGTAGCATTTCAACTTGGAATTCATATATTTAGCTCTTGGAAAAGAAGATCTCTAGGTAAGATTCCTCCGTAGGAATAATCACACATTGAATTACTCTCCAAACTGAGTCCCTAAATTCTCCAGCCATGAGATAGTTCCGGGCTAGCCCAGGAAGCTTGAGTATCTGGGAACAAAGTGAGTGAGACAGCTCTGTGTGCCAAACAGTCCCTCTTGGTGGAGTCTTTACAGACTCTAAAGAGTGGATATAAAATCTTGGCATAGCAGATAGAAGCAGCAAAACATATACAGGGAAAGATTCCCCAGGTCCGAAGATAACCTATTACAGACTGGTATGTTTGCATACCAAAGCAGTTTAATAGCAGACACAAAAGTGTTCTAATCTGTGCTGGCCTCCCCCATAGTCACTCCAGATGCCATGAGGCAGGCCGGATGTGACTATGACCTCTAATGACTAATTTAACTTGAACAAAGCAACTCCTGACCACCACTTCAAGCGATCAGAGCAGATGGCAAACCTAGAGGATATGAGTCAAGGCCAGACTTCTAGAAAGTTTTAAAGTCATGTATCTTAAATTTCTGGGCCCCTCTTACTCTGCCTGATTTAGAGTCTCCAAAGATAAGGAGATTTATGTTTACAACGTTCCCTCAAAGGGACACGAATGTATCTGATTGGGACCCAGTGGGGTAGAGGCCTGGAGGCATGGTGTGACTAGAAAAGCATTAGGTCTTCAGGATCCAAAGACCTCTCTCATCTACTTGCCCAAATGCCTGAAGAGCTGCCATGAAATCCATATCCCTTCAGGCCAAGTGTGACCTGAGGATCCTCAAGCAGAGTCAAAGGCAAGGAGGGGATTTCGTGTGGGACGTTCCGACCCCTGTGTGGGTGAGGCTGACCAAGGAGCTACAGGCTTAGTTCTAGAACCGAGTCAGGAAGCCTCACTGTATAGACAAGGACTTCGGACTTGGGCTGGTCTGGATTTCATTCCTGCCTCTGCCACTTCGCCTGTTGTGAATATTTGAACCATTGACTGAATCTCCGTCAGGCTCAGTATCTGCATCTATAAACTGGGGAATAAAAAAGCCTCCTCCATATGTTCATGCCAGTGAGGTACTGTACCTGTCCTGGGCCTTCTAGTTCTCACATCCGTTCCTCCGGCATCCCTTTGCTCTGCTTCGCAGGCTGGCTGTGGCTGGGTTGGTGAATGGGAGGCCCCATGGGAGAGTGGAGGGTGCGAGGAAGACAGAGGCCAGGGAATTCTCTCCCTTTCCCCAACTTGGTGGCATCCCTATAGTGACTTCTCCGCCGTGGCCCCAGCTCCCAGCAGACAGGTCCACCATGGTTCTAGTTCCTACTACCGAGCCCCACCCAACGCCTGCAATTACCGGAAAGTGTCCTGTTGGCTTTCCAGCCCAGGGGTGGAGGTCGCCCTCTCCTAGGGCTAATCTCAGAGTTCCCCCACATCCCAGAAAGCCTTGTCGCTCTTCTACTAGCTGTGTCACCAGTTTCCTGGCTTACGCTCTCTCTCTTTTAAATAGTTAAGTTGTTCCTTCCCAGCCCCTCTCCATTATAACGTTCCAACTATATCGATACTATACGGGAACTATTTATGCTTGATAAATTGGAACTATTATAATTAAGTATAGCATAATAAGCCACTTCTATTCCTCAGGCGCCTCTTGCCATTGTCCTTAGTAGGCTTGCTCAGGGGCACGGTGGCTGATGGCAGCCAAATCTGTTTAAACAGCTCTCCCAAGCTTGAAATAATAATAATAGTCCACATTTATATAGTGCTTTCTCTGTGTCAGGCATGGTTCTAATTGCTTTCCTTAGATTAACTTCATGACAATCCCATGAGTTGGACACTATTTCTATTGGAATTGAAGCAAAGAAAAAAAAAGTGAAGGACTTGCCCAGGTTCATAGAGCTGGTGGGTAGTCAAGCTAAGATTCGACCCCGGGCAGCCTGGCACGAGAGGCTGTTCTCCATTAGTGCCATTGGTCAGCTCCTCTCAAGATCAGAATTGGAGAAACAATGCATTTTTATTCCAGAGGCCATTGCCACTAGCTCTGAAGGGTCCTGTGTGAAGGGGCTCTATGTCATAGATTCAGACTTAGACACCAAAGAAAACACTATGTCCCAATCGAGCATCCCTGCTCCTCTTGGGTCAGAGGAAGGTCTGGCATCTAGCCCTGAGGCTGCCTGCCACCCACCGCCTTTTTCGACATGAATAGACACCTCTAGGGGAGCCTGACCACACAGGAATCCATACGTCATTAACTGGAGCTATATTAAACCTATAAAAATCAATTGCTGACATTCCAATGGCCTTCTTATAAATTGGTTTATCAGATGGTTTTACTCGCTTAGTAATTAACAGGAGGGAGAAGGGAACTGAGGCTTATTGAGTGTTTACTCATTTCTTTTTCACCCTCCCAGCAACCCTCGGAAAGTCCAGTGTGGTCCCCACCTTACAGATAAGAAAATGGAGCCCAGAGAGATTGAGTGAGCTGATGAGCACCAGAACTTGGTTTGAACACAGGGCCCCGCAGCCGGTAAAGCGAAGGCTTTTCCCCCAAACCACACTGTGGCGGGCGGGGCTCCTCTGTGCCTCGTGCCTTGATGGCTGCTTTTCTGCATTACCTCATTTATTTAAGTCCAGTGTACCAACGAAAGAAAATTTTGAGATCATCAGAAGCTAAGAGTGTCAGATGCTAAGAGCATAGATAGTGTCCCCGTCCTTGAGACACAAAGAGAAGGAAATTGTTTAAAAGTATCTCCCCACCCCCAGTTTTAGTAGGTCTCAAACGACACATGCACATTCTCTCCCCAAACTAACTTCACTTGGCCTTTTATCTGCAGATGGACAAAAAGACCAGTTCCATATTTGGGGAGAATCCCAGAGCTTGTGTTTGGCTGACATGACAATGAACATGGTCGGAGCAAGTAACAGAATGGGGCAAGGGTAGAGACATTAGGTTAACTAAAGGAGGCAAGGCCCCACAGACTCAAAGCCCCTTTCAGGGACACAGCCACAAGAGGAAAATCAATAAAAAGTCTATCTGTGCTCCAGATTTAAATACGTCTTCCCAGCTGAAGCCTGTTTTCAGGGAATCATGGTCGTTACTCCCCAAGGGACTGCTCTCAATTGGTCTCCACCTGCCAGCTTCTTAGAGAAACGACCATGCCTGATTCTACAGTGTTGTCTTCCAACTTTTTCCTTTGTGTGTGTGTGTGTATATATATATATATATACACATATATGATACACATATATATACACACATATATATACCCCTAAAAGTTTTTGAGAAAATACTTTCCAAAAATTATGACTATTTTTTAATTTTAAGGTTAAATAGATGTAAAAAAAATTCAAGCATATCATGTATGTTTTCTTTAGCATATCAAGTACGCTTTTATCAAATTTTTGAGTAATTAATTGTAGATTCGGATACAATTGTAAGAAATAACACCGAGAAATTGTAAGTGCTCTTTATGCCGTGCTCCAAATGGTAACATACTGCAGAACTATGGTACCACATCACAACCAGGATGCTGACTTTGATACAGTCAAGTTTCAGAATAAATAGCACAAGGAGGAACGCCTGGGTGGCTTAGTTGGTTAAGCGGCTGCCTTTGGCTCAGGTTATGATCCCAGCGTCCTGGGATTGAGTCCCACATCGGGCTCCTTGCTCAGCAGGGAGTCTGCTTCTCCCTCTGCCTCTGCCTGCCTCTCTGCCTGTGCTTGCTCTCTCTCTCTAACAAATAAATAAATAAAATCTTAAAAAAAAAATAGCACAAGGATCTCTATGTAGTCGTCTTATAAGCATACCCTTTAGTTTTCAAGGCCACTATATGACAATGTTCCACCAACTGGGTAGCATAAACAACAGAAATCTATTGCCTCACAATTCTGGAGGCTGTAAGTCCAATATCAAGGCACTGACCGTTGGTTCCTTCTGAGTGGTGTGAGAGAGAATTTATTCCATCCCTCTCTCATAGCTTCTGGTGGTTTGCTGATAAACTTTGGGGTTCTTTGACTTGGTTTTCTCTGCCTTTATCTTCCCACAGTGTTCTCTATACGTTGGGTGTATGTGTGTGTGTTTCCACATTTTATAAGAAACTCAGGCATATTGACTCAGGGACCCATCCTATCTCATTTTAACTACATCTTCACTAATTACATTTGCAACAACACTATTTCTAATTAAGGTCACGTTCTAAGGCACTGGGAGTTAGGTTTTCACCATCATAATTTGGGAGGCACAGAATTAAATCCTTAATACCCTTCCCCAACTCTCAACCTCTGGAAGCCACTAATCCGGTCTCCATTTCTGTAACATTATCAGTTCAAGGATGTTCTATAAATGGAATCCTATACTATATAACTTCTGAGGGTTAGCTTTTTTCACTTGAAGTGTTTCTTTGGAGATGTTTCCAAGTATTTGACTCTTTCTATTCCTTTCGATTCATTCATTCCTTTCTATTGCTGATCACTGTGTTCAGAATGTTGGGCATTATATGGATATCCCACAGTTTGCTTAATCTTTTACCCACTGAAGGGCACCTGGGCTTATTCCAGTTTTTGGTTATTACAGAAAAAGCTGTTATGAACATTCAAGTATAGGTTTTGTATGAACAGAAGTTTTCATTTTTCTATGATACATGTCTAGCAGTGAAAATATTGGGTCAAATGGTAATGGCATGTTCAGTTTTATAAGAAACTGCCAAACTATTTTCCAGAATGATAGTACCAACTTACACTGGTAAAGATATCAACAACATATGAGTGATCTGATTTCTCTGCAACTTCCTCAGCATTTGTTGTTACAGATTTTGGTGGTGGTGGTGGTGTTTAGCCACTCTGATAGGTATGTAGTGATATTTCATGGCTTTAATTGAATTTCCCTAGTGGCGAATGATGTTGGACAACTGTTTCTGTGCTTATTTTCCATGGGCAAACCTTCTCTAGTGAAATGTCTCTCCATGACTTTTGTTCATTTTCTTTTTTTTTCTTTTTAAGATTTTACTTATTTATTTGACAGACAGAGATCACAAGTCTGCAAGAGGCAGGCAGAGAGAGAGAGAGAGGGAAGCAGGCTCTCTGCCTAGCAGATAGCCGGATGCGGGGCTCAATCCCAGGACCCTGAGATCATGACCTGAGCCTAAGGCAGAGGCTTTAACCCACTGAGCCACCCAGGCGCCCCTGTTCATTTGCTAATTAGAGGAAAGCCTGTTCAGTTTTTGGAATTCTTTATGTATTCGAGATACCAGCCCTTTATGGAATATGTGGTTTGCAAATCTTCTCCCAGTCTGCAACTTGCCTTTTCATCATCTTCACATGACATTTGCACCAGAAAAGTCTTTAATTTTGTTGAGGCCTAATTTATTAATTTTTTCCTTTTATGAATTGTGCTTTTAATGCCAAATTAACTCTTTGTTCTATATTTTGAAGATCTTTCTCCTGTTCTTCCAGTCAAAGAGTTTTATTACTTTGTAGTTTTATGTTTTATATTTAAGTCATTTTTTTGTGTAAGGTGTGACTTTTAGGTTGAGAGGTTTTCGCTGGTTTCCTGTTTACTGATCTTTTGTTTATTGTTTATGGATGACCAATTGCTCCAGCACCATTTCCTAAAAAGGCTTCCTCTGTCAAACCGCTTTTGTGATTCTCAAAAATCAGGGATTTTTATTTACATGGATCTATTTCTGGGTCTTTTATGCTGTTCCATTTATTGTTTTGATTACTGTAGCTATATCATAAGTCTTGAAATAAGGTAACTCCTCTCACTTTGACAATTTGTCAAGATAATTTCAGCTATTCTGTAGCTTGTGCTTTTCTACATAAACTTTATTTTTTTTTATTTTATTTTTTCAGTGTTCCAAGATTCACTGTTTATGCATCATACCCAGTGCTCCATGCAATACATGCCCTCCTTAATACCCACCACCAGGCCTTCCCAACACCCCATCTCCCTCCCCTCCAAAACCCAGAGGGTTTTTTATTTCCCCAGAGTCCACAGTCTCTCTTGGTTTATCTCCCCCTCCGATTTCCCCCAACTCACTTCTCCACTCCATCTCCCAATGTCCTCTGCGTTATTCCTTATGCTCCACAAGTAAGTGAAACCATCTGATAATCGACTCTCTCTGCTTGACTTATTTCACTCAGCATGATCTCCTCCAGTCCCGTCCATGTTGATACAAAAGTTGGGTATTCATCCTTTCTGAAGGAGGTATAATACTCCATTGTATATATGGACCACATCTTCCTTATCCTTTTGTCTGTTGAAGGGCATCTTGGCTCTCTACACAGTTTGGCAACTGTGGCCATTGCTGCCTATAAACTTTAGAATAAACTTGTCTATGCTTACAAATTATCTTGCTTGGACTTCGATAGGAGTTGCACTAACTCTATACATCAACTTGGGAAGCACTGATATTTTTGCCATGTTGTATCTTCCCATCCATGAATTCATATGTTTCTCTACTTATTTAGGTCTTTGTTATTTCTTTCATTATCATTTTATAATTTGCAGCATGCAGATAAAGAAATTTTTTTCTTGAATGTACACCTAAGTAATTTTATTTGAAGTGATTGTATTTTTAATTTTGGTTTCTGCATGTTTATTGCAAGTCTATAAAAATGTGGTTGACTTTTGTGTATTGATTATGTGTCCTGTGACCTGGCTGAACTCATTTATTAGCTCAAGAAATGTTTTTGTAGATTCCTTGGAATTTTAAATGCAAACCATCATATCATCTGCAAACAGAAATAGTTTTATTTCCAATTTGTGACTTTCATTCTTCTCCTTGCCCATTGCAGTAGCTAGAATTTTCAGTACTATCATTGAATAAGAGCAGTAAAAGTAGACAGCCTTGCCTTGTTTCCTGATCTTGGGGGAAAAGCAGCTGGTCTCTTACTGTGAAATATGATGCTTCCTGTAACTTTTACGTGGATGTTCTTCATCGAGTTTAGGTAGTTTCTCTCTACTCATAATTTGCAGAAAGAACTCATCATGAATGAGTGATGGGTTTTGTAAAATATGTTTCTATGTCAGCTGGTAGGAGTACATTATTTTCCTTCTTTAAGCTATTAATGGGGAGGGCTGTATTGATTGATTTTTGAATGTTGAACCAATCTTGTATACTTGAAAAACTTCTACCTGGTCATGGTATATAACTCTTTTTATAACGTTTGGATTCAATTTGCTAATATTTTGTTAAGGGCTTTTTGCATCTCAGTTCATGCATGAGAGATATTGGTCTATAGTTTTGGTTTGGCTTGTATTGAACTGTTCTGGTACTATCTTTGTATGGTTTGGATATTAGGGCAGCACCAGGCTCATAAAATGAGTAGGGAAGTATTCTCTCATCTTCTATGTTTTAGAGGGCATTGTGTAAAATCATCATTAATTTCTTTTAAAAGATTTTATTCATTTATTTAACAGAGAGGGAGAGACCACAAGTTGACAGAGAGG